>CM074496.1:30022758-30166244 GCA_037389245.1 Oryzias sinensis | reverse complement strand
CTCCAGGATCTCAGCTCTGTGTTCATCCAAACAGGCCCTGATAAAACACTGAGTAGTTAGGAATATGAAAGATCATAAAATACTTTTTACTCTGTGTTTATTTGATTCTATTAAAGACATTTTGATCAGAATGATGGTACCGATTTGGCCGCAGGTTCAGCTCTGTTTTTCTGAAAAGTCCCGCCCCTTTAACTGTCTCCACCAATCATTCTTGGAGGCGTAATCACATGTCATCAGTCTGACCAATCAGAAGAGGTTAAAGTCTTCACTTCCTTGTTCAGATTCTGCTCATAAAGTCTCTCAGTTCCAACAGAAATACCAGCTAAAGCTCGTCTTTAGCGGTGTAGCTTTCCACAGAATCCGGTGTCAGACCGTGGAACAAGAGAACAAAACAATGAAGCTCAGAGAAGAGAGTCTGTCTGACATCACTACATCTCCCATGATGCATTGGGTTAAAGTGACAGCATCTCAGCGTGACAATGAGTCCTCCCTATTAAACGTCTAAAACCACAACGAACACACATCAACCAGTTTTTAAATCTTCTTTATGAAATCAGAGGTCAGAGGTCAACAGTTTAGTTCTCCTTCAAGGTTTTTGTTTCTTAACAGCCAAACATCCCAGAGTTTGGTCCAAGTCATCTTTCTGACTGAAACACTTTTCAGAGAACGTCTGGATTATTTTAGATGTTAAACTTAAGAAGAAGTAAGAACAACATTTAAGAAACAGGATGAAGGTGAAACAGACACAATTAAACTAAACTGAAACAATTGTAATAATAATTATCTAAAAAGAAATAAAATATTCTGTGAAAGTTTTCAAAGACTTCCTCTTTGATTAAGACAAAAGAAAAACGAATACAACTTCAAAATGTTAGTTTTTTGTGTGTAAATTTGATATTGTGATCATATAACTGTTCTAAAATTACAGTTGCCTTTGCATTAACTTTGAAAAAAATATAAAAAAATAAATAAATCACTATTTAGAAAGAGTATATAGTTGTTTTTTTGTGAGGTTACATCAAATTTCATGTTAATAAGCTGGAGGGAAAACAACTACCAGGGTAAAATGTCAAATTATTTAGTTGAAAATTATTACTGAAAACTAACTTAACTTTTATTACATCTTTTAGAAAAAACATCTGCAGCTTTCAGCTTTTTCTGCCACAATTATCACAAAAATGTACATGAGATCATGGAGGGGCTGTGGATCAATACAGACTATAGAGTTTCTACTGTTTTCATTTTTTTATGCTGGTGTGCCACGGGATTTTTGTCAAGGATAAAGTGTGCCGTGGCTCAGAAAGGCTGAAAAACACTGATCTAGTCTATTCAGAGTCAATGTTAGCTTTAGACTCATCAAGATTTCCACGTTTTCTGGCAGGATCAGCAAATTTCTTTAGTTATTTTGGAGAACGATCCGCTAAATTTTAAATCTTAGTCTGTGTGTAGATTTACATAAAATCACAACCATTTTATCAGGTTTGCACTGCTTTTATCATATATTATATATTGTAACAAAATATGATGTTTATTAATAGAAAGGTTGGACATCTTGTCCAAAAACATAAAGACCATCGGTCTTCTTTTCGTAATGATCAGATATTTTTCTTTTTAAAATCGCCTTTTATGGTCATTTCCTGTCTGCTAAACTGGTTGTTTACTGACACGTCCAACATGGCGTCTCTCTGCAGGCGTAGCGTCTCTAGCGATAGAACTCATTGCTAGCTTGGTAATTTAGCAGTGCAGCTAGCGTCCTCTCAGGTTTTTCAGCTTCATGCCTGGTGTAGTTTCCATCTTTGGGACGGGGGGGGGTTCTGGAACCTTCTGACACTCTTTTCCTAATTGCTTCTCCTTTCTCTCTCCACGCGTCTCCGCTGTGCCGCTGCAGAGAACGGCAGTGAAGGTGAGTACATTGAAGCGGTGGGGGGGTGACCCTTCCAAAGGCTTTACTGAAAATAGATCAAGCTTCTGGAGAGGAGAGACTTGTTAAGATCTCCTTTTCCTGCAGCCTCCAGCCTGTGAGGAGACGCAGCAGGAGAGCGCCATGGAGGAGCTGAAAGGAATTCTGGTGAGTTCAAAATGGCGATCCAATTATTTCCCGCAGCTTCCCGTTTGTCAAAGACGTCCGGAGTGTCCTGATCCTGGGAGCGTCTCTGCAGGAGACGGTGAAGAGGAGCCCCAGCAGAGGCTCCCAGGAGTCGGGGCCGTCCCCCCCAGGAAAGAAGGACAGCGAGCTGGAGGTCATCCTGAGACGCCGACGCAACAAAGCGGGAGAGGCCGCGTCCGGAGGTGACGTCACCAATATGAGCGATGAAATCTGTAAACACGATGAGACGTCAGGAACATCAGCTGCAGCTCTGCAGAATCCACTTCTACTAAAAACTGACGACGACGTGAAAAGAAAGACGGAAAGGCAGAAGTTTAGGATTCCTGCCAACATCTGAGCTGTAATCGGCTCGTTAGCTGCAACATTTCAGATGCATTTAGTGTTTTTCCACCGTAAACATGTTAGTATGTCTTTATTTTAAACGAGGGAGCCCCGCCCCTTTCTTTGTCCAACCGGAGTGTCTGATGTTAGAAAGGATCCAAAATAACAACGATGATCAACACGTTTCCGAAATCGTGTTTCCTAAAATGTGCAAAAAAGAAAGATGTGCAAAAGTTATCAGAGTAGCAGATAACTTTTGCACATCTTTGCTCTTTAAATGATACCAGCTTATTTGTTTACATTCATGTTACATTCTTTTGTTTGTTATGTTCTATTTTCTCTTATGTCTACTGTTCTTCTTTTATTGCTACGGTGTGGAATCGATAGTCTTTCTGATTCAAACTGTCTCCACGCTCTCTGCAGACGAGGGTCACATGACCCACGTGTCGTCCTCCGACAGCCTAAATGGACGACGCACCAGCAGCAGCTCGGGGAAGAGTGCAGAGAGCCCCGCGGGGCCGAGTGGTCCTGCAGAGACCACCGGGACCCGGGTCAGTCCAGAGAGGCGGGCCTCAGGACCCGGACTCACTGTGGCCCGGAGGAAAAGCTCCGACACGGGCGGACAGAGGACGTCCTGCAGCTCCACGTCTGAGAGAGACACTGCAGAGTCTCCGGTCAGCAACGGCTGCTTCAGCAGGTGAGGCCTGTGCAGGAAAGGGGGCGGAGCTGTAGGTGCTCCCCGTCATTCTCCACGTCTGCAGGCGACGCCCATTTCTCCAGCATCTGTGCTGACTGGTGTTCTCCGTTCACAGCGTCGGGGCAGCGGATCAGATCCATTCCAACGGAGTCGACCCCGCCCACGCCGAAGGCCCCGCCCACACCGAGCCACTCAATGGCAGCAGCGACACCGAGTGTTGACCCCGGTGTCGTTTGCGTGGCCCCACCCTGTGTGATTCGTGAAAGATCCGATCCTTAACGCCTTTTTGCGACGCCAGTTTGAACCGAGCGGAGAATCAAAAAACGTTTGTTAGGCCGACTACAAACCACAGAAGAGGTGGCTTTGAAACCTGATCCTGGTCCAGGTTCTGGTCCAGGTTCTGGTCCAGGTTCTGGTCCAGGATCCACACTGAAAAAGTTGAATGTGCAGCGACTGCAGAAGACCCCCACCACCACCATAAACCCCCAACCGATCCACCTTAAAAACTGGAATTTCCAAACAGACCAGAAGATCAAATGTTTTAGAAACAATTCAAAGAAGAAAAAGATTTCAATTCTTCATAAACAAACGTTTAAACCAAATTAACCAGAAGAAAGTAAAATAAAAACACAAATATGCCCAACAGGAGATGAGAATCAGTAAATAATAAATACAAACAATAATAAAACATTTATACATGCTATGAATCTTTAAAAAGTTCTGTATTTATTCAAAACGTTTATAAAGAAAAAAACTAAAATATTAGTTTGAATTTTTTATTAAAAAGTCCAATTTAAAATATAATAAACAATTATGTTTGAATGAGCGGATCATTAAAAATTATTTTAATTGCCCTTTCCTGAGAGAAAAATTCCTAATACCCCCCCCCCATCCCAAAGCTGCTTGGTTGATCCAAAACTTTTCCACATTTCCGTTTTTTCTCCGTTTAAAAGCGGTGTTTTCTCCATTCTGAGCTTCTACCTGGTCGTCATGGAAACGGTCCTCAAACAACCTTCTGGGCTTTAATGAAGAATCAGAAATAACCCAAACATCCACCAGGGGGGGCTAACGTGTCCGTCACCTGCAGGTTCCTGACAGCCAAACTTCAAGGAAATTCTTTGGTTTGATTGGATGAAAGGCGGATGGGAAGCTCGTCTTCCTACATCTCCCCCCCCCCCCTTTGGGACGGCTCTCTATGCACCGCAGCATCAGCATGAACAGTTTGGAGGAGGAGTCACAGATAGAGATCAGCCTGGTTTACATTTCAAACGTTAGCAACACGCCTCTTCCTCCTGAGCGTTAGCACGCAGCCTCCTCGCTCTGACGGAACCAAACCGGGTTCTCCCAGCAGCTGCTGAGGTTCTGGTTCTGTTCAAACGAACAGGACAGCATGATTTGACCCTTTAAGTCCTGGAACATTTAGGAAGGTTTCCAAAAGCATGGGGACTCCGTGTCAGTGGGGGGGTTTCCTCTTTGATAAACCGGTGGCGAGCTGAAAGCTCCGGTGGCGGCGAGCTCGGCAAACAGCAGATGACGTGATGGAGAAATCAAAGCTTTTTTAGAATCAAGATGCCTTCAGTGCTGTTAAAGTGCAGCCATGGGAGCAGAAAACAGCACGACCCCCCCCACCGTGTCCAACCCCCTCCTGCGTCCTCACGGCGGGATGCCGGTCCTTCCCAGGGTCCGGCGTAGGACGACCAAAGGCAGGTGTGATGCTTGGGGGGCCGATGGATCCTCAGGAACACTTTGGGGCCTTGATGAGATGTGGGAGGGGCTTGTGTTTTCTCTCTACCTCCTGCTGTTCCGTCCCTCCCCAGGAGAAACGATGTCTTCCTGCCCTCAATCAGCGCGTTGGCCTGTACGCACAGGTGCCGCAGACGCCACAACCTCCAGCTGTGCTTATAGGACCCAGACGGCGTCGGAGCCTTTCTGACGCCACCATGGAGCGTGGCAGCGGCGTCCGATTCCTCTGTGACCGTTTTCTGCAACATCAGGTGTTTTTGACATGAAAAGCCGAGTTTTGTTCCTCTGAATCCTAAGATGAGTCTCATTCCAACCGCCGACTGTGTCTGAGAACTGGACGGAGTGGCCCCGCCTCCCTGGCATTCCAAACAGGAAGTGGCTCCAAGAAACCAGAATCCCACAGACTTCTATAGAGAAATGAACAGCTGTTCTTCAAGTTATAAACGGACCAATCAGATGCCTCAAAAGCAGGAGTCGGTCTCACATGGATTTTTCAAAGCGTTTGATTGACAGATCCTCCACAGCCCACTTTCAGGGGAAGGGGTGTGGCCCTCTCAAATCCTCACTACTGATTGGCCAGAGTTGTTGCTATGGAAATGTTGACTCTGACCAATCACAGCTTACTGACAATTCCAACATGGCGACGGCCGCATCCTGAAAAAATGTCGTCCGAATTGACTTCATTTGGTTGGAGCCAGACTAAACCATTTTCTAGGAATGACGTAACTCAGTCCAGTTCTCAGATGCAGTCAGTGGTTCCGTCTCCTGCAACCAGCCCTCGCTAACTGCTAACATTCTTAGCTAGCAGTTAAAGGTCAGTCGCTCGCAAATGTAACTGAGGTGTAACACTTTAGTCCACTTTAGCGAGCTAGCACTCGTTTTAAGCTAACGGGGACATTGTTCTCAGAGCGCCGTGCTAAAGCAGATCCTAGCTGTGAGCTAAAGCGCGCCGTTCCGTCCGGGTCTGACCCGAACACAAGTCCTTCTCTGCAAGTCCAAATCTTCGTCATTAAGCCTTAGCTCACTACTAACCATCCCGACTCTCTGCTATTGGGCAGTGCTAGCATGTAGCATCAACTGGTTTGGCTATGCAGGACATGAAGAAGCTGCAGCTGATGCAGCTCAGCCGAGGAGCTCTAACAGTTCAGTCTGGGATGTCCGTAACTATGGCAACAAAAATGCTGGGGTGGTTCTGACTAAAACGTAGCAAAAGCCAAAACGTTTGACCGTAGATTCAAACACGATCCTGAAGTCAGGACAGGAAGTTCGTCTCTTACTGAGATCTGGGAAATGACTGAGTTAGAGGCACAGAAATATGCAAATAAATCCACATTTTTTGGGTGGAATGACACACAGCTCCCATTCTGCATGAATGTTGTCTACATTTTCTGCTGAATTTGAGCAAACATTTTCCTGCAAATGTTTCACAAGAGTCGGCTCCATTATGGCTAATGATCGACCTTCATGCAGACGTGCGGGACGATTGTCTCACGTTAGTCACCATGTGTTTCCATGAGGTTCCAGACCCAAACCAGACGTGAAGAATTTGACCCTAGAAGCTGGAAAACCTCAGTCAGAGTGAGATCACCTGTGCAGGTAAAACCCTGCAGCTTTGACCCGCCCCTCCCTCTGACGGGGGGAAATGAACCCATACACTGATTTTCTGCATCCAGTTTCCATGTTTTTAAACCAGAATTTTCACACCTGAAATAAACTGCAGTTCAGATCAAACCAAACAGTCTTTGTCTTTTTCATTGGTGAATTATTAGCAGGAGTGAGTAATGAAATAACTTTTTAACCCTTGTGCTATCCTATGACCCATCCTTACTTTGAGGTGTTATTTAAAACATGATAAATGTGGAAAGATTTCATGTAATCCATGGACACCAGTGAAGATCATAAATCATTGAAGAAAAAAGGTTCAGAGCTCTGTCTAGTGGGTCTAGATGACCCACCTCCCAATGTTAAAGTGCCTAGGATAGAACAAGGGTTAAAACAAACGTCTACATTTTACACATTATTTTACGGTGTGCCTTTTTTTGTTTTTCTTTGTGATGTTGCTACTAAATAAAAGCACATTTGAAGTATTAGTTATTTTTGACCTGATGATGTCAGCACCACCTTTACAATTTTCTTCCATCTCTGGAATCTAAAATCAGGGAAAAGAAAAATCCTGTCAGAGTGACACAAAAAGTGTTTTATTTGAAGAATTCTGTCATTTCTTTGTGACACTTTAGTTCCAAAATGCTCCAAAAATATGAGAATATGTCTACGTTTAATGCCTGTAAAGGTTAAATTTTTATTATTTAAGATCATTTATCTTATCTTTATTTATTTATCCCACAATGGGGAAATTCTTTTTATTCTTTTTTTTTTTACATTTATCTTGATCATCTGGTTTTTCTATTTTCAAAAGTCTTTTCCCATAATTCCAGTTGATCCAAGAATTTCCCAAAAAGTAACAATAGTTCAAAGATCTGGTTTCAGTAACGGGTAAACTGCACGCGCGGTCCTCCGGCCAGCAGGGGGCCCTCGCGCGCTCCGCTGTAAAAACCAGACGTCACGCAGTGGGACCAAGATGGCGTCGCAGTACTATCAGGAGATGCAGGAGAGCTTCAGAAATAACAGCAAAAGTCGGGAGTTTCCGGCTCATTCGGCGAAAGTTCACTCGGTGGCGTGGAGCTGCGACGGCCGGAGGCTGGCGTCCGGGTCTTTCGACAAAACCGCGAGCGTTTTCGTTCTGGAAAAGGACCGCTTGGTGAGAAACTGGCTCGTTTTTTGCTAGCATGCTAGCTTTAGCACAAAGACAGACGCGCGTGCCAACTCCTTGGAAGGCTATTTAAAAACAGAGAAGTGATGGATTCGGAGGATAAGGCGGGGTTTTGTTACTGTGGATCGCCCTTTAAAAGTCAAAATTAAACTAAAGTAACAATAAAAACGATTTAAAAAAAAGAAGGAGCCGATGTTTCCAGCTGGGAGTTGAAGGGAAAATATTCACCTCAAAAAATGAAATGTTCCGTCAGCTTCTTTAATCCATCGTCTTAGTTGATGCACATCTGAGGTTCTGAAGCTTAGTGAGGTTCTGGGTTTGAATCCTGACTCTGAGTTTGCATCAGGAAGCTCAAGTCTTCCAACTTTCATGTTTCTGTGTTGGACTTCAGCGGTGGAGGAGGAAGACCCACTGCAGCCTAAGTGTTAACTAAACCGTTTTAGAACGGTACTAAACATTTAATGACCACCGACCACAAGTGCGTCTTCTCCCCAGGTCAAGGACAACAACTACAGGGGTCACGGCGACAGCGTGGATCAGCTGTGCTGGCATCCCAACAACCCGGACCTGTTTGTTACGGCGTCCGGAGACAAAACCATCCGCATCTGGGACGTCCGCACCACCAAGTGCATCGCCACCGTAAACACAAAGGGTAACCGGGACGGATCTGAAGGCCCGGAACGATGTCGAGGAACGTTTTAACGTCTGAACTGACTTTGTTTCCAGGTGAAAACATCAACATCTGCTGGAGTCCAGACGGCCAGACCATCGCCGTCGGGAACAAGGACGACGTGGTGACCTTCATCGACGCCAAGACGCACCGCTCCAGGGCGGAGGAGCAGTTCAAGTTCGAGGTGAACGAGATCTCCTGGAACAACGACAATGACATGTTCTTCCTGACCAACGGCAACGGCTGCATCAACATCCTGAGGTCAGAGCGCCGCTGTCGCATGCCGACCCGCGCCCACCGGTCGCATTGAAATTAAAACGGTTCTGGTCCTGCGCAGTTACCCGGAGCTGAAGCCCATCCAGTCCATCAACGCTCACCCGTCCAACTGCATCTGCATCAAGTTCGACCCCACGGGGAAGTACTTCGCCACGGGAAGCGCCGACGCGCTGGTCAGCCTGTGGGACGTGGAGGAGCTGGTGTGCGTGCGCTGCTTCTCCAGGTGGGTTGAGCCGCCGAGGGTCCGGCGTTTGCTGCGAGCTTTGTTCGAGTCTCTGCTCTGCTGCAGGCTGGACTGGCCGGTGAGGACGCTGAGCTTCAGCCACGACGGCAAGATGTTGGCTTCAGCGTCGGAGGATCACTTCATCGACATCGCGGAGGTGGAAACGGGTTAGTAAACCTGCAGCCGCACAGGCGGTGAAGATCCCGCCCACCTAGCTGTCACTCAAAGCCCCCCTCTCCTCCACCCTACAGGGGAGAAGCTGTGGGAGGTGCAGTGTGACTCCCCCACCTTCACCGTCGCCTGGCACCCGAAGAGACCCCTGCTGGCCTACGCCTGCGACGACAAGGAGGGCAAGTACGACAACAACCGCGAGGCGGGGACGGTCAAGCTCTTTGGCCTTCCCAACGACTCCTAAGGGGGGCTGCGGGCGCTCTGCAGTAACGTCCCGTCTCCAGCAGAGGGAGCTCCTCACTCACCCCCTTTTATTTTGTGCTGTACAGCTGTAAAATACTTTTTTATAATAAAATCATTTTTTAACCTGCAGAAAAACTTAAAGCTGTTTCTGATTTTACATTGAGTTTTAACTTAAGCTTGAATTGAGCTGCAACTATCGGAATAAATATTTCAGTATTTGACTAAAATGATAAATTGTGGAAATATGTATCGGAGTGAGATGCTGGAGAAAATACTATAGATAGAAAAGCAGTTCCTCCTGTGCTGGGACACTCCAGATTTGGTCATTTATTTTGACCATAATTAACCCTCAAGCGACCAAGCTATTTTACTGACTGTAGTGACCGAGTGGGGTCATTTATGACCCCACTGTGTTCTGTACAGGGATCCTTATTAACCCGTGTGCTATCATAGATGACCCCCCCCTTCCATTGACGTGTTCTTCCTACCATGACAAAGGTGGATAAAGGTGGAAAGATTTCATGTAATCCATGGACACCAGTGAAGATCACAAATCATTGAAGAAAAAAGGTTCAGAGCTGTCTAGTGGGTCTAGATGACCCACTGTCTAGTGGGTCTAGATGACCCAACTCCCAATGTTAACCTACCTAGGATAGAACAAGGTTATATTAAATTATTAGCAGAAAATATTTTTCAATAGAAAAGATAAAAGTGACTAAACATTCTTGGGATTCTTGTCGGATGTTTTGTTGAATCGTTTAGTCAGAATTGCAGACTCGTCCTCTGTAGATGGAGGCCGGCGGCTGAGCGTGAAACAGGCGTGATGCCCGTCTGCCAGGTCTCTGCCATCCCTTCATCACGCCGTCACAGCCGGTTTCAAAAAGTCTGGATCCGTTTCTGCTGCGACTCGTTAATCTTTTGTGACGAAAATGACCGAATTTAGCCGGCGATTAAGAGATCAAACACAGATTTACACATGTAAAGAAAAAGTTTTGCTTCTATTTGTGTCAATTATTCCTTTGATGTTTATTGAGGTGGATTGTTTTTGAACGTTGTTGAACCTGCAGCCCTTTAGCGTCAAATCCTCATCCTAAAAACCAGGAATTTTTGCTCATTTTTGTTCTTCTGTTTTGATGCAACTGTGGAAGCAAATTACATCCAAATTTTCATGTATTTGGGAAAAAACACTGGTGATTTTCCTTCTAATATTTTCAAGAACTACAAAAGCAAAGAACTACAAACTGACTGACCTCATCTGCTGCTTGACCAGCATGAACCGTTTGTTTGTGTCTGTGCGATGCAGAAAGCCAGTCCCAGCCGGAGTTTGATGAGAAGCTGTCAAAGTCCATTTTCTCAGTAACTCTCCATCAATAATCTCTAAATCATCACAGGAAGTCGTTACAGACTTGTCCAAGTAAAATCACAGAGATCTTTCAGTGAACCAGCATGTTCCAGTAATGAAACGCTTCCTGCTCTCCTCGCTTTAGGACACGGCTGCTTTTTCAGCCAAATCTGTAAAGTAATCTCAATAATCTGATCAAATTACAGCGAGTTGACCACACCCACAACAGGAGCGTCCAGCAGGTCGCTTTGCTGCAGAGAAGCTTCAAATAATTACTTCATTTTCTTCTTTATTCTGTTAATGCAGAACTTTCTTCATTATTCACCAGTTTTTTAGGTACTAATTTAAATGCAGATGAAATCTGCAGCGTTCACCCACATCATTACTGCAGTTAAGTAGATTCAATTATTGACCCGAATTAAAACGATTGATTTTGTTGAAAGACGTTTTAACTCTCCCAAAAAAAAGAAATAATTTCTTCATAGAAATAAAAAATAAATGACGTTTTTCTACAAAAATATTTTATTTTAGTTCAAGGACAAATGTGAGCAGATCAATCTTGCTATTAGTAAATAATTAGCCAAGTCCAAAAATTAAAGAAAGACAAATATTGAAATATTAATCTCTGGACAAGTTAAATGGTGGAAAGTAAAATATCTGAACAAACACCAGACGCTACACTGACAGGTGAAACTGATAATTAATGCCATTACCTTCACATTTTCATGACAAATGTTCTGACCAAAAGGACTAAAATGGTTAAATAAAAAAAAGTGACTAAACTACTGAGGAGGTCAGAACTCCATTCTGAACTGACCTAAAGTGGGAATTATTGCATTGGAATCATTTTTCCAGAAGTTCTGACCTCGTAAAGAGCACATTATTTTGAAGGATCAGACGTTTTTCCCATTTTCCTGCAGTCATTAAAATATATCCTAATATTTCATTAACATGTCAATGAGCAAAGCCACCAGTGAAGCAGGAATCTTCTGAGGAAAGTTACATTTCTGCTGCTGCCGCTGAGACGGCTGACGGTTCTGTCAGTCTGGAGAGGATCTCGTTTCTGATTCCTTAGAAGAAGCTTGAATTCATGTGAAGATGTCTTTAGGGAGGAGAATATATTCAACTCTTGGGCAGAACGGGGAAATGACTAGAAAAAGCTCCGTCCAGGGTTTTCTGCCATCCAACATTTCCCTGCCACATCCGCTGAGCGAGAAAGAGCAGTTTGATTCCTGAGGAGGAAATGATTTCTGACTGACGGTTTTTGGAGCGGCAGCTTCACAAACCTGTTTACAGGAGAACGAATCCAATGAGGAAGCCCCGCCCACACAAAGACCAAAACAGACCACATTTACAGGCCCCATCTGTCGTAGATTTCATTTTACAATCATGTTTTCAGAATAAAAGTCAAAACAAATGATTGAAACCATGAAGATATTAAACCTGGATGATGTAAACATGAGAAGCATTCAGACATAAAGAGAAAGGAGGAGTGAGGCTAAAACTGCAGCAGTCCATCTTCATCACCTCACTTCCAGTCACATCCCAGAGAATGGAGCCTTAGAGCAGCTCAGAGTTCTACACGCGTGGCATTATCAGCACTAGTATGAATGATCTCCTGCACAACAATGAGAGAACAGTTATTTGTGACATCTGCCGAAGCTCCAAAAGAAATGTCCTTAATGAAGTTCCCTTCCTAAAGGAGGTTCCTGTACTTAACGAGGTTCCCATCCTTAAGAGGTTCCTGTCTTTATAATAATAATAATAATGGATTGGATTTATCTGCGCTTTTCCAGACGCTCAAAGCGCTTACATTGTGTCCATTATTCATTCATTCTTGGTGATGTTAAGCTATGGTTGTACCCACAGCTGTCCTGGGGCAGACTGACAGAGGCGTGGCGCCTACGGCCCCTCTGACCATCACCGGGATCATTCATGCACATTCACACACCAGTGGAGCCACACTGGAGGCCAGGAGGGTGAAGTGTCTTGCCCAAGGACACAACGACATTTTGGGCTGGTGGGAGCGGGGATCGAACCGCAGACCCTTCGATCAATGGACGACCCGGTCAACCGCCTAAGTCACTGTCGCCCCAAATGAGGTTCCCATCCTTAAAGAAGTTCCTGTCCTTAACGAGGTTCCCGTCCTAAATGAGGTTTCCTTTCTTATCAAGATTTTTGTCCTTAACAAGTTTCCCATACTTAACGAGGTTCCCTATTTTATCAAGGATCCTCTCCGTAACGAGGTTCCCGTCCTTAACAAGGTTCCCATCCTCAATGAGGTTCCTGTCTTTAACGAGGTTCCCTTTTTTAACCCTGCTATCTTAGATGACCCCCCCCTTCCATTGAGGTGTTCCCCCTACCATGACAAAGGTGGATAAAGGTGGAAAGATTTCATGTAATCCATGGACACCAGTGAAGATCACAAATCATTGAAGAAAAAAGGTTCAGTGCTCTGTCTAGTGGGTCTAGATGACCCAACTCCCAATGTTAAAGTGCCTAGGATAGCACAAGGGTTACAGAGATACCCTTTTTTATCAAGGTTCCCGTCCTTAATGAGGTTCACTTTCTCATCGAGGTTTCTGTCTGTAATGAGGTTCTCATCCGTGACAAAGTTCCTGTCCTTAATGAGATCTTTGTCCTAAACGAGGTGCAAACATTGACTGTAAATGAGAACTAGACGGAGTGACTCCCCCCTCGCCCCGCGATCCAAACAGGAAGTGGTTTCAAAAGACTTTTATAGAAAAATAAACAGCTGTTACTCAGCTATTTTATTGGACAGAAGAACCATTCTGGCTCCAATGCATCTTCTTGATAATCATCCTTTTTTCATTATGCTATTTTTCTGTTTTTAAAACTGGCAAATCAGATCCCTCAATTAAAAGTAGGTGGAGCCTGCTGGCCCCTACGTCCAAAACGTCTGACAGATTGTATTTTCAAGTGATAGGGGTGTGGCCTCCCAAGAAGCTCACTCCTGATCGGTGAAAGTGGTTGCCATAGAAACCATGACTAAGACCGACTCGGACCAATCACTGCTCACTTAGGTCGACTGGTTCCTGCATGGAGACTGAATTGACTAAATTTGATTGGAGGAATGGGGAAGAGCGGAACACTTGCTCAGTCCAGTTCTCATATACAGTCAATGTTTTTAAATTATACTTCACAAATTATTTGAACACAGTTTAAAAAAACAGTTTAAAAAATATATTAACTTTAACAACATTTTATCCCGTCTTTGTGCGCCTCATGCCTTTAATTTGAAACAAATTTTGTTTTGCAGGAGCTTGTGTCAGTGTGCATGTGGCGTTATAGCGTGACCTGTGCGCAGAGCACCTGTCAGGTGTGTTTGTGTCCGCCTGTGTGTTTACTTAGCGATAAGTGAGGCTGCTAATGACGATTTAACAATCGGTCCGTTAATGTTCCACCAGCAGCAGCTGCTGCAGCCCTGAGATCACATGACCCCTGAATGCAGCAGCAGCTCATCTCTGTCACATGTTCTCATTCTTCCTGGGATGCATTTACCCCCCCCCCCACCCCCCTGCTTTGCTTTTATCGGCCTCCTTTAGTAGCCTCAATTGTTGCACATTAACCTTTATTTTTTAAACAAGTCATGTGAAATCAGAATATTTTTAAAAGTAACATTTTAGTTCTATTGTTTTCTTTATACAGGTTTTTTATAACTTCTGCAGTAATTGGAAAATAACCTCAATTCTGTCAATGGATCAGAAATGATTGTAAGTCTACAACGACCCCCCTTTTGAATTAAGATCACCATGGAAACCAACGTTCTAAGCTACGTTCACACTGCAGGCTGAAACAACCCAATTCCGATTTCAATTTTTTTGCCCCATAATTTTTGCCATAGATTCGTGGTTCACTTCCCCGTTTGGACCCTCAGATTCTCCAGAGCGGGTTAATAAAGAGTCCAAAGCCTTTATTCTGGGGGGAGCCATCTTTTATTACCGTTCTTCTTCCTCATGAATGAGCGCTCACACTGCCCCCCCTCATTCTCTACCTCACTGCACACGCGCGGTCCCAGCACACACACATCCCCATTCCACAGCAGTGGGTCCAGACGACCCTGGCTCCAATGCCTTCTTAAAATGAGAAGATTGTAATTGTGCTGCTCCTTTGTGAAAATAAATGTAAAAATGCAAAAAGATCTCCGCTTTGACAACACTGTTGTTGACATCCATTGCTAACGTTAGCTATTTCCACAAACAACGAGTGACGTCGTTCACCATTGAGGACTATTCTGCACATGCGGGTCACTTCTGGGTCATTTCACGGTCACACAGGAGATCACAAAAAATCACATGTAATTGGAAATGTGAACGGCCATGGAAAAAAAAATCGAATCTTTTCAAAAAATTGGAATTGAGCATTAAGCCCTGCAGTGTGAACGTTGGCTAAAAGCCTGGTGTCACTCAGATGTAGAAAAAAAATGGAATCTATCCAAGTAGATTGGGCATGACCTGCAAACAATATAAACATGGAATGTTAACGGTGTAGGCGTGGTCTATACACGATGAAGGTGTGGGACGTATATATTGTGGGTGGGCCTGAAAACAATATGGGCGTGGTCTGTACTTAATGTGAGCGTGGTCATGGTCAGCTGATAGAAACATCTAATTCCAGCTGTTAGTTTTTGTTGACATTTGCTCCAAAGCTTCAGCTGCTGGTTTCCTGTAGTTTCCATGATTCCTAAATACAAACTATGTTTTGGAAGTTTGTAGTTTGACTTTGTCTGAAGTCATTTAGTGTGACGCTGCATTTTTTGGTTTAAAGTATTATTCTGAAAAAATAGATTCTATGGTTTTCTTTTGGATCGGTTCCTCTTTATTTCAGAAATTTATTGTTATTATTTTTAAATCTAGAATAAAATGTTGAG
This sequence comes from Oryzias sinensis, assembly GCA_037389245.1. Lineage (NCBI taxonomy): Eukaryota > Metazoa > Chordata > Actinopteri > Beloniformes > Adrianichthyidae > Oryzias > Oryzias sinensis. Next base: position 30,150,790 of record CM074496.1, on the reverse strand, counting down.
GAACTGTGGGTCTTTGCGGGTGGGGGCCTCAGAGTCCATCATCTTTGCTTCCCCCCGTCTAAAACTGTTTTCTGTTTTTGACTTTACTGGGATTTTCGGACGTTTTACGCCCCGTAGTGTAAACAGTGAAGGAGGTGTCGCTGCTCCGCTGCTCCCTCCCCCGTCTTGGAGGAGCAGAGAGGAGGCTGTGAGGTAATGGTGCGCGGGGGGGGGGGGGGGGTGCGGCGGAGCTGGAGAGAGAGTCGGGATATAGGACGAACATCCAACGGAGCCCCGGCGTCAGACGCTCCGCACCTCGTCCGCTGCTTTGCTTCTCCTCAACCGTCAGGTCAGTACACACAAACGGGCGCCAAAATGCACCGGAAACCGTTTTTCCCGGGTTCTCTGAGGACTGCAGATCTGCTGCAGCTCGTACCGGGGGGCGCGCGCGGGTCTGGGGCGCTGGTGCGTGTGTGCCCGCGTGCAGACCGAGGCTGCAGCCTGCAGGCGCCGGTCGCTGCGCCGTTGCGCGCGGCGGCAGCCCGCAGAGAAGGCGCGCTTTTTGGTGTAGAAAAAATACGGATGCTGCGCGCGCCTCCGCGCAGGTGAAGGCGGATCTCCCGGCGGCTCTCCTGCAGGGAGAGATGAGGGAGCCGAGGAGGCGGCAGACGGAGGAGGGCCTGGCCGGCTCCGCAGCTCCGAGAGGCGGAATTATTTATAGCCGCCGCGGCATCGGTCAGACGCGGAGGACTGGAGCCGCGTGCGCCTGATGAGGCATGCCGAAAACGCATCCTGTACACTGCGTGTGCACGCGCATCTACGAGCACACCCCTGACAGACTGATGGTCTGTCAGGAAATGGAAGCTGAAAGGGGGAAGAGGCCAGAAACCCCCAAATATTCATAATTCTAATCGTATGCTTCTGGGATTATTTACAATAATCCCACCACATGATCTGAAAATAAGTGTAAACATTAAATGTAAAAGTCAACATTGTTCCTCTTTGTGACCATAAAAGCACCTGTTCAGGTGTCCTGTCTTACCTGAGCTCCATTGGAAAGAGCTGGTATAGAATCATAGCAGTATTGTTTTAATAAATCTGATTTTCCTAAATAATGTTTTCAAACATTTTTCTCAGGTTTGTGGGCAGCAGTTGAAAGCAAGAAACAAAAACTGAACTGCCTCTGAATCAGTGATGCATGAATGCAACAAAAATGTCTGCAGACACCCGTGGAAACACACAGTCAGCGCAGACAGTGCAGACAGCGCAGACAGCGCAGACGGTGCAGACAGGAATGACAGACTCAGTGTCGTCTCCAGTTCACTCACAGATCTCACATTTCTTCTGACTCTGAGGTGAAACGGAGAGCGGTTCCCGACCGCAGCATCAAAATGAATCTGTGGTAAAAGTCTCTGAAAAATGATACAACAAATACCAGATTATAATACTAACCTTTCTGTTTACAATATTTTTTTCATAACTTGATTAAAATAGACTTTTACAAAGAAAATAAAAGAGGGTGATGAAGAGCTAAACAACTCCTCTTCATATCAAACGTGTCTTTTCTCCTTCTAGAAAATAGATTGTACAGATGATGAAAGGCATTTGAAAAGTTGATGGTCATAAAAACAATTTTTTGATTATGCTACAGAAATGCTTCCATAAAAATGGTCCCATTGTTTTACAGACAGTTGAATCTGATCAATCCTCAGATTCTTTTCTTTTAATGTTTTCTCATGGATCCAACATGAGTCATTTGGTAGAAAAGCTCACGTTTGCATTGACACTTGACTTGATCTCAAATCGTATCTGGAATAATTTGATAAAATATTAGATTCTTTTTTTAGCTTCTATCTGTAACTGTGGATTAAACCTGAATACTTGGACTTTTCCTAAAACTCCCGTTGGGGGAGATCAGGCTGTTGTTGATGTTTAGCTGTGGATGTGATGTCCCTGCAGCTGTGACCTCCTGTTGTAGATGAAGGAAGCTCCAAACTCCACTTTGTCCGACTGAAGATGTGCTTTGGCTTTCAACAGTGGAATCTGTATCATTTAAAAACATCTGAACTCTGAAATGATCAAAAGAATCTGAGATTGTAGAGATGAGAGACTAAAGACCACAGGAGAACAGGCAGAAGATGTGAACAGCCAACGACAACCAGCAGAAAATCTAAGCGAGCATCAGAACCCAAAATAGGTTTCATTTCACTCTGGGGCACAAAGTGACATGAAACAGAAATGACCAGATAACCAAATGACCAGAAACATTTGGGTTCTGGTCCAAATGTGGCAGCATAAAACAACATTGATCAGTTTGGTGAGGTGATGTGTTCACATTAAAACTATAAACTTCAGTGTAGGTGTTCACGTTTGTTGCATCACACCATCTTTTGGCATCAGAAGCTTCTCTTCTGGAACGAGTCCTTGTTGCTCCAGTTTGATGCCGGCTTCATGACAGATATCAAACCTGTTTTCCTAAAAATCAGATGAAGCTTTGATAGTAGAGTAGAGCATAGATGTTTGAAGTCAGTCAGAGAGATCCGGAGTTTGTTCTCTATTTCTGGCTCTTAAATTCTTTGCCAGCTATAGAAACAGCGATCAGTGGTGTGACAACAGCAACGCTAACAAGAGGAGGAACTGATAATGACAGCGAGTAAAGAGCCTTTTCTATCTGCTGGAGGCTGTTGGGGAAGAAAACCAGTGATCTGAAAATGTGCAGCCAAGTCCGAAGTTAATCAGAGCCTCTAGAGCCAGTTCTTTATAGAAACGACTACAGGGTCAAACTGACCCATTTCAGCAGCTAAAGTCCGCAGTAAAAGACATTTAGTTAGGAAGTTAAAATAATCCTAATTTGGAATCCGATGATTACTTATTACAATGTGCACTTTAGAGATAATCCTAATTCCTGATAATTAAAAGTGCCTGCAAGTGAATCTAACTCTTTAACTTTGGTCTCCGACTGACTGAATGTATTAAAAAACAAAATTTGAAACGCATAAAAGAATGACGGCATGTCAGGACGGCAGACGGTTCTTCTACGTCAGCGGTCGGGAACCTATGGCTCAGCCACATCTGGCTCGCAGACAAATCTTTAATTATTAAAAAAATAAAATAATAAAAAAGTTTCATTAGACCAGTCCTTCTCGGGCGCGATGCAATGCCAGTTTGTAATGTATGGTGTCAGTTCAGCGCCTAAATTTCCTTCGGCAGGGGTTGCCACAGCGAAACAACCTCTCAGTCGAGGATGAGTTGCATGGTTAACTTGGCAATGTTTTACGCCGGATGCCCTTCAACCCTCTCAATTTATCCGGGCTTGGGACCGGCACAGAGGCAGAGAAGGGAATAGGGAGCAGCCCGGATTTGAACCCTGGTTTCACGGATGGAAGGCACCGCAGACCAACACGAGCTAAACCGGCTCCACATATATACACACAATACAACATGCTAAATGTGCTACAAGCTAAATTAGCATTAATCGTGCAATCAAATACTTGATGAATTCTTAAAATATAAACTCAAAATTACTTAAACATAGAAATATACATTTATTGGCCTAAATATTTTTTTGTCTTCATATCAAACTGTGTTTTAACCCTTGTACTATCTTAGATGACCCCCCTTCACATTGACGTGTTCCCCCTACCATGACAAAGGTGGATAAAGGTGGAAAGATTTCATGTAATCCATGGACACCAGTGAAGATCACAAATCATTGAAGAAAAAAGGTTCAGAGCTCTGTCTAGTGGGTCTAGATCTGTGTTTTTCAACCTTTTTTGAGCCACGGCACACTTTAGCCTTGACAAAAACCCCGCGGCACACCAGCATCCAAAAAAAGAAAGAAGCAAAAACTCAGTCTGTATTGATCGACAGCCCCCCCCCCTCCCCCCCAATCTCACGTGCATTTTCGTGATAATTGTGGCAGAAAAAGATGGAAGTTGCAGCTTTTTTTTCTAAGATAAAATAAAAGTTAAGTTAGAAAATTAAAAATCTGTTTGATGCGTGTTCTTTGTGGTTTCAAGACGTAAAACAAGGACGAATCATTGTACGCGGAGACCTGTCCCTTTAGGCCAATGCATCATGGGAGATGTAGTGTGAAATCTGACGCTAAAGGGCAGAAAGACTAGCGTCTCTGAGCTTCGTTTTTTTGTTCGCTTTTTCTATGGTCTGATACCGGATTCTGTGGAAAGCTACACCGCTAAAGACGAGCTTTAGCTGGTGTTTTTGTTTGAACTGAGTGAGTTATGAGATAAATTGGAACAAGGAAGTTGAGACTTTAACCACTTCTGATTGGTCAGACTGATGACATGTGATTAAGCCTTCAAGAATGATTGGCGGAGACAGTTAAAGGGGCGGGACTTTTCTGCAAACGGCTTTAGATGCAGCTAAATCGCGGTACCTCATTCTTAACAAAATGTCTTTAATAGAATCAAATAAAAACAAAGAAAAAAATATTTTATGATCTTTTATATTCTTAACTACTCAGTGTTTTATCAGGGTTCGTTTGGATGAACGCAGAGCTGAAATCCTGGAGATGGGAAATGTTTTTAGGTCAGTTAATGAGGGCAATTTCCCACGGCACACTTGACCATCTCTCACGGCACACTAGTGTGCCGCGGCACACTGGTTGAAAAACACTGATCTAGATGACCCAACTCCCAATGTTAAAGTGCCTAGGATAGAACAAGGGTTAAATGCCGACTAGCTAGTATTTTTCAGATGACTTTTACCATCAGAGTTATAAAGATGTCAATGAATCTGTGGAAATTTTCCTTCTGAAAATCTTGTCACTATTGGTTTTGTAGCTGCATGTTTGATGAGGAAACAACATTGATATAGTGTACTTACAGGACTATTGCGTCTCTTTGAGGTTCTTGGATGTTGATGTCATGTTGATGTATTTTTATATTTATTTAAGAAAAGAATGAAAAGTTTTTTTTTAAAGCAGGTACTAAAATTCAGGTTCTTGGGTAACGTTCATTACTTGTATCTTTAAAATGTTCTCCTATTCATCCCAATGTTCTGTTTTTCTCTTATTCTGGATCCGGATTGTCTTGAACTCGTCCTAAAATGTTCTGCAGCTATCAGAACTATCAATGATGACAGTATATCAGCGGCTGGACTATTATCTGCTTCCAGTGAGAGTGTGGGGAAGGCCACGCTCCCATTATCAGCCTCTCATCGCCGTTCTCTTCTCATGATGGAAATTGTGGTTCGTTTATCAACCAGCAAACAAAGCGGGAGCATCGCTGCCTTTGTGCTTTTGAGCAGCGAGATGTTTGAGTGACAGCCGTACACAAAGGGCTCGCCAGGCGTGTTGGTTATTTTCACTCTGCCCATCACCCCGCCGATGCCACAAACAGACGTTTGCACATGGCACCGTGGCGTTGCTGATACACCAACTGCTCTGCCTGTGCACTCCCAGCCGGCTAAGGAGAAACGCCTCGACTCCATTCGAAGCTCCATTTCCTTTTTTTTTTGTCTGAAGCATAAAGTCTGTCTCGTTCAGCAGTAAGGTAGCCTCCACTGGCTGTGCCCCAGCGGACACCGCATCAGACGACTAGGGTGTTGTAAGGACGCCGTACGACAGCATCACCCGTATGTCATAAGTGCCTGGAACTTCCGTTGTCCTTATGAATACTTCACGATACCCTGACCTCACCCATGACAATGGTACATTCCATTTTCATGGCGTCGCTTGAGGTGGCCTGAATAAACACCTGTGCTCCCATCCTCTCTCCAACCCGGAACAGACAACCCAAAGCCAACATCACCTGTACAGGTCGACCCCCGTGTGGGGGCATGTGACTAAAGCTTAAGCTGCTCTTCAAAGCCTTCTCCTTTATTTGGCTAGATAGCCTTTTAAATACAATCTAATATATTTGAATTATGTTGACAGTTTTTCATTAACCTTTTCTCAGCCTGTTTTAGAAATAAACACTAAACTGGCAAACAACTTCGTTGAGTTTTGTTCCATATTACGTCAATAATTAATTCATTTAACGTTTTATCATGTAATTTAGCCTTTTCAGTACCCTTTTATATTGTGTATAATCTTTTCTGGCAGTTTTAAACTTCATTTAGTATTTCTCTGTCATTTCTCTGCAGAGGATATTTTTTCTCTGATACTTCCACCACCATGCTTCACCAGAAAAAAATGGAAAATGCTAAATTATATCTTTATAATTTGTGGGAGGCAATGAAACGCGGCACAGGCTTTGTAAAAGAAATACTAAACGGCAAAGATAGTTTTTGAATTCATGTAAATGATTTCATATACACTGATGATGGCCTTTGGTTTATCTCTGAGATGGGAAGAAGATTTTCTTTAAATAGAATGTTCTCATGCAGATAACATCTAGTTCTGTGTGTTGTCCTGCTTTTACCCTGTCAAAGTCTGTGCGTGGGAGTAACACTGTCAGCAACTATCTATTTAAATGCATCATTTATTACTTGACTGTAACTGGAAATACATTCACTGCTGAATTTAGCAGTAGTTTTTGAGCTGGCAAAAGCTTCACTACTCTCAGTTCGTCACGCAGGACTTTCTGGATTGGCTAAACTTTGAAGAAAAACATTTTGTGGGACATTAATAAAAAGTTGGAAACTAGTGGTCTAGTGGGCGGCATAGTTGTGTAGTGGTTAGGGGTGTGTATTGGCAAGAGTCTGGTGATACGATGCGTATCCCGATACACGTCTTACGAGTCTATGTGGGGTCCTGTATGTCCTGGTGAACTGTCTAAGGTGTGCCCTTCAGTAGCTTCTTATCTGCTAGTTTCTTGATAATTATTTTAAGCCAGTGTAGGTGCAGTAGAAGGCGTGGTTCCTTTGTGCTAAGGTTCCCCTGGGTTAACAAGAGAGTGCGTCCCTGCACATCTGGATCTGGGACAGGTCTCTTACTTAGGTTGCGACATTTGGAAAACAGCAGCAGAGTTTTGGGCCTTCTTGGGGTCTTTATGAGAGGCAACGAAACCTGCTCTGGCTAGAGATCCCATTGTTCTAATGGACGACTTCAACGCCAATATGGGCATGACAGTGGACTGCCGTGATCAAGAGAAGGGGCTTCCTTGATCTAAACCCAACTGACGTTTTGTAATTTGATCTCTAGGCCAGTCACAGTTTGTCTAAAACACAAGGGTGTCCATCAATGCACGTAGCAACGGGACACCCCAAGTCTTGGATGCTTGAAGAGAGAGGTGGAGTTTACAACCAAAGCGGTGGCTGCAAGCTCTTGTTTCTGTTGGAGCAGTAATCCATGAACCCAGTGGTCGTCACTGAAAGTAAATGATGCCGGGAAGCTGAAGGAGACCTATTGATTCTGGCTTTCTATAGCCAAAAGCAAACATCTTGATTGACTGTTCAATAAACGTTCCTCCGTTCATCTATGGTCATCAAGTTTGGGTCCTGCCTATACGGATACCATCCCGGATACTGGCAGCAGAGAATGTGGGCGTTTCCTTAGCGGTAGTGTAAATCATGATAAGCCCTGAAAATATGTCGCCAGTAAACATGCTGAAGGCTCTTATAAAAACAAAACAGCTGATCTAGTTACCATTGTCAGGCCAAATCTTTTTTGCCCCTCTCCTATCTGTTTCCCCCATTGGTTGTTTGCTGTTCCTAGTACTGCGCTTTTCTGGACTGAGGGGTCTGAGGTCTTTCCAGGTATCTGCTGTAGCCTCTCCTTTAGTTTGGGGGTTACTGCCCCGAGTGCTCCGATGACCATAGGCATCACTGTCACTTTCACCTTCCAAGCTCTCTCCAGTTTTCTCGGAGTCCCTGCTATTTCTCCATTTCCTGTTGGTGGTTTGGCATTACCCACCTGTCAATCTGTACATGGAAGTCCCACAGGGTTCTATTCCCCGAGAGGCACAATGAGCAATTTACATGATCCTTAGGCAAGACCCTTTATGCTTCTGCCTACCTCGGGTCCTGGGGAATCAGAGCACCCAGATGGAAAGTGGGCAACTGAAACAAGACTAAAATGGACCAGAAATCTATGTCGAAATTTTATTTTTGTTGGGCTGTAGATCTGCCGAATTTTTCACCTTCCTTTATATATGATGGCTTTTTCTTAATCTTCAGTGGATGTTTTACTGTCTGTGTGTGACCGTGTGTGTCTTCATGCCACAGCTGTGTTACATTTTTTATTTGTCCATTAGATGACTCACAGTAAAATATTTGACAGTTATTGCGTCTTAATGACCACTCAGACGTTTAATGGACTTTAGGCGAGTCTGTACAGCAGGACGCCTCCCTCTCATTTGGTTCACCTGCCTTTATTTATTCTGCATTAGCAGATCAGCCTCAAACTCAGCTGAACTCGGTAGCACGTGTGTTGTTGAAGTCCTCTTTCCTTTAGTTGACCCAAAGTGCTTCGGTTTGCCGAGTGCTGCCCCTTTGGCATTTGTTGGCGTGGATCGCCATGTCAGCATTTGCTTGTAGAGACAGCAGCTTGTGAAGCAGCAGGAGGGGGAAATACCTCGATGTCGCACACTAAGGTCTTGTTCAAGATTCATGTTAACTTTGTGACTATGACGTACCTTTTTTGTTTTTCAAAAACTTTTATTCGGGTAAGCTTTAAAATGTGGTGGCAAATTTCTAGGATGTTTTGGAAATATCCAATCAACACTTTATTGGTTTTCCTTTCTTCCTTTAAGTATGAAGATCTGTTTGAGTTCAAAAGAATCATGATCTGAATGCAAAGAGGAAACGTTTTGGTTTTTCTCCTTTTTCTTTCTTACCTAAATAAAAAATCAACAGCATTGCTCACCGGACAACAATGTTATAAAGATGGGGGACGTACATGAAGACTGAGACTGTCAATTTGAGGGTAATACTTTGATTAACCTCAGACCTGCCTCAGAGTCCTATCTGCTGTACACTTTCAGACAACCCCCCCAGAACACACTTGGCTTTATTGTTTAATCAGCCATGTAATGAACCTCAGCATCCTGAATCCCTGGGTAATAACCAGCACGGCAGCTTCCACAGCAGGGGTGAACATTCACGGCTGGTTCAGGCCTGTTTGGGCTGACCTTCCGATTGTTTCTCCAGCCGACCTCTCTGTGGGTCTGCTGCTGGCTTCATGAAGCTCCCCGGCGTTCCTAAGTCCTGTTTGATGTGCTGCCGTCGCAGCGTTTGTCATAGAGCTCCTTACGCTGTCAGCCGCTGATGGCGGAGCAAGTGAGGGTCAGGGCTGGAACACTGTTAAGCCGTGACCACAGCGTCTCGTTTGACTGCGTGAAGCATGAAGCGGGTAATGATTCAGAATCAGTCATTGGAAGCTCTCTGGGAAAAACTCTACAAGCAGTACACACTAGAGGGCTGCATTGGGATTGGGTGGTTTGAATGTGCAGCGGGCGGGAGCAGGCCGCAAAAAAAAACCCCGCGGGATCAGTGCTGCCATGAATATCTCATGAATATATATTAGCGGACTACGTTAGGCTTTGCGGCTGTTGGATTCTTATGTACTGAAGCACCAGGCACCAGGTAGAGACGCCCAATGGCCTCTGTCATCTAACCTGTTGTTGGGGGTGTGCAACGCCCCGCCCTGCCTCTTAGTGTGTTCTTTAAAGCCTGGTACCGCGGTCGCGTGTAGGCGGAGCTACCAGCTAAAGTTACGGTCTGATCGCTGCATGGAGCGATGTGTGCATCAATGCATGGTAGACCCTGAGAATGTGGAGAGATCAGGATTATTATTATAGGTAAAGCTGCGTCTGAATCTGACGCTGTGTTTCCATCTCTGACAGAGTTTGAAGCCAAAGCCCCTCCCCCGCCTCTCCACCTGCTTTTCCTCTCTACCTGTTCACCTGTTCATATCCTCTGTAGCTGAGAATTGTTTTTCCCCGCGCTCCCGGTGTGTCCTACACAGAGAGCGCAAAATACGGTCACCGTAGGTTGACATGATAGTCGGGGCGCTCTAGCGCAGAACCCGGATGAAAGAGCTGTCAATCTATCCGGTGTAGCGACCGGATCGACTCGAGCTGCTGGATGTTCTCAGGGTCCTTCGACCAATGATGATGTCACACTATTTGATTGGCTGTAAGTTGCCACGACCAATGAGTTAATGTCACAAAGTTTTTTTAAACTTTATTCGAGGTAACATACATTAAATACGAACAATAACCATGTAATCAACATTACCTCGAAGATCAATCAACAATGCCAAACAAAAGATATTAACATAGAAAATAAAGAATAAAGGAAATAAAAACAAAAAGATAATGACCATAAGACACAAATAAATAAAAGCAAATAAGTAAAATAAAAATAAAATAAAAGAACATAGAACAAAGTCTAATGCTGGCTAATACTCGTGAAGTTTGTATTTCTGAACAAAACTAAGCAATTTCAAGCCATTCTTTTTCATGTAATGAAGTGAGTGAAAGTAAAAACAGAGCTCTTTATGAAATGACGACGTCGCTAAGTAGTAAAATCGCTAAACGTAAAATCGCTCACTAAGTAGTTTGTCCAACTGGCGTTACCGTAGGGTGACGTCGAAGGACCCCCGAAGGACCCCGAGAACATCCGGCAGCCCGAGTCGATCCGGTACCCACATTGGCAACACTGCACGGATAAGCATGGAGCAGGTTACCTGGCAGGGACATGATGTCAATGGATGAAGCAGAAAAGAACCTCAAACGAGGTTCATCCTGAGTCACGCATGGTTCTCAGATCTGCGAATCAGCAAAACTGGAAAAGGCTGAAGCTAAAAAAAAGTATTTTTCCGTCAGGAAAAAATTAATTCATAGATTTTCAGCTCCGTTGAACCATTACAATGTTTTTTTTTCCTCCATAAATTCAAATGACTTTGACCTGCATCATTACCAGCTGGTTCAGCGCGCTTCAGGCCGTCTGTTTGCGCGCGCACACGCACACTTTAACCGAACAGGATTTGTGAAAATATATTTAATAATTAAGTTGCAAATTACTCAAAGAGGAATGCATGAAAAGATGAGGCTGGAGGAGGGACATGAATCTCTTTAACAATATCAATACAAATACGTGTTTTTTCCTGCGGGACGGGAGACGATACAAAATCAATGCATCTCTATTACGGTGCGGGAATAAATTCTCTGAGTTTTGCGGGAGCGGTGTGTAACGCATACGTTGCAGGAGCGGGCGGGATGAAGAAAATAGTCCCGCGCAGGGCTCTAGTACACACCACATCATTCACACATACAGCGGAAACGACTGAGAACCTTCTGTACGTCTTAGGGGCACATCTGACGGGCCATAACTCCAGTTTGTCTGATTTCAATACCAGTGGGTCACATCTGCGTCATACCTCCAACCTTCTAAGGTTTCTGATAGGAAATGTAGTCAAGAATTGTCCTCATTAAAATAGAAGAAGAGACATAAGATGAAAAGATGGTTTCCAGATTTCCAGCAGAGGCGGTGAGCGACCCGCTGCAGAGCTGTTCAGTGTCAGTCACCCACAGTTCCAGCTGCCACGTCCACTTTGTTGAGGAGGAAAAACCATGCAGACCATAACTGGATTATACCACCCCCCCGCCGCCTGCAGCCAGAAAGCCAGGGCGGTCACGGAAAATGTGCCTGTTTGAAATCAACTGGAAAGATCTTTTAATGAGGGAATCTGCTCGTCACAAAACAGCTCTGGATTCAGCAGGTCACCAGATGCTGATACTTCTAAAAGGCATCAAAGTTTAACCGAAAAACTAGACTGAAAACAAACCAACAGACTTCACCTTTTCTCGATAATTTTCACAGTTTCTACAAGAAGTTATTCGGAGTTTTACATGTCAGTACAGAGACGACAACAATTCTGAAAAGCTGATGAGGAACAAGGCAGAAAACGTTGGACCAAGAAAGGCTCAAAGAAGTCCAAATACCTGCAAATCTCAGTAGCATGTTCTGTGCTAGTGTGCAAGTCGGTCCAAACTAGTGACTGACCACCATGGTTTCTTCAGGGCTGGTGACAGTTATTAGTAGAAAAAGGTGGTCGACAACTGATATTTGTGACAGATATTGGTGTCAAATTTTCAAACAACACAAATTTCGACCCAAATGTGTTACACAACCCTGAGCAAGGCGCTCGCTAGAGCTGTTCGTGTGATACATGCACGCTCCTTGAGCCTAGCCTGACTATAAGAAATGAGGAAAACTGACAATCAGTTTGTGTGGACATCTTACGGGTGTCCTACAAGCACGTACGTATCACGTGTGTGGCATTTGCGGTCGTTTAATAATGAGCAAACACTCACACCTCCCCAATAACCAAAGTGTTATGCTGCGTACACAGCAAACGCAATCCGCGCATCAAATTTGCGTTGGCCACCTCTGTTTGGACGCAGGGCAAATTCGCCGCCTGTCCAAAAACGTGTTCGACAGCTTGACGCCCCAGATGCATGTGGGAGGAGCTACCGCCAAATGTTTTTAGCCTGATCGCTGCATGGAAGCATTGACTGTGTATCTCATTTTCAATACATTGAAGACACAAATAATGTTCAGGGATCAGGTTGATTTATTTTACAGAGCTCTACAAAAGCATCGGTAATCCCGTCTCCATGTTTGGGTTCATGACATCATTCAGAGACTCTCCTGGTACGGCGAGCTTCACCGTCTTCGAACGAGCTGCATCTGAACATCTGAACGACAGACGCTTTCAGCGTCGTTGAAGACTTGCCGTCCTGCATTTGTCCATGGAGGGAAAAATGAAAATAAGAATGAAAACCAGAGGAACTTTTTATTTTAGTCTCAGTGAAAGTAAGAAAAATATCATAAAGTTCAGGACAAGAACGATCAGATTCTCCCTGTGTTGGATTTGAACTCCACCCATTAATTGCATCACATATCACACGGCCAAAGCTGTATCCCTGATTGGTTGAAGCGACGCATGATCTTTGCCAAAGTTCAGATTTTAATAACTCTGGATGCGTTGCTTTGCCTTACCCAAATTGCACAGCAGGACCTCAGATTGTGTCTGTACATTGAATTAACTTTGATACTGGACGCCTTTCTCTGCGCAAACTGTGTTCGGTGTGAATTCAGCGTAAGGACACCGTACGACAGCGTCACCCGTAAGTCATAACTGCGTGCAACTCACACTAGCTTTACAAATATGTCACGACACATTACCAGACACCTGAAAATGGTACGTTTAGATTTCTATGACGTCCTCTGAGGTGGCCATATGAGCCTCAAAGGAACTGAAAGACACACCTGTGCCTCCCTTAAGAAGCGGCTGCTCCTCTCTGCAATGACCTTCCTAATGTTTGAATTTGAACATTTTCCTGATTTTCTCTACAGGAAACTATCATAGACAGCTACAGTACACAGCTAATCTAAAAATATTTTATGTTCTGTGTTCTGACATCTCTCAGTTGACACAGAGGAAAACAAAGTGACCGTTACTGGCCTGCAGTTTTATTGCTTTGCTGTTCTGCTGCTTCTCATATTCTGTAATCTTAGTGCTTCTCTGTTATAAAAAAAGGCTGAATTTGGCTTTTTATTCTTTCTTCACCATAATTCATATCTGTATTGCCAGCATCCCTGCTTCACAGTGGAAGATGCTACAAGCTAGCACAGCTGATGTTTACTGTATGACGATATGATTTTTGTGCTCGGAATAAGAGATGCTGGGAGACTGGGACGGTTATAATAGTTTTGGTAGAGTTTTTAATGTGTTTCCCAATGTCCAACATGGGACGTCTCTGTAGCTTCTCCAAGCTGAAAACTGTGTGAGGAGGACCCCATTTCTGATCTCCCTATCCTTCCTCATGCAGCTGGTGCTTCTGATCGGCTCTTTCTTGTGTCGCGCCCCGACTAACCAATCAGATGATGCCAGGGGTGGGAAAACACCTAAGGACACGAAGTGACATTTGCCATTTGAGCTAAGACTAATTTTTCCGTTGACCTTATATCAGCTCACTGGATCCATAAAAAAGACCAATACCGATATACGCCAAAACGCCAAATGTCAACCGACCCCTGATCCAGACAGGACTAACCTCAAGTACAAATTAGATCAAAATCAAACTAACCAATGTTTTTTCATAATAAAATGAGACTATGTGAAAAATACTATTTTAAACCTGTCAAAGGGACGGCCAAGCGCAGCAGTGGGGTAATGATCCTCAGACATCAGAGCGAATTTGTCAGATTTAGTCAGTTTCGTGCCTTTTGTTGTGTTTGACTCTTTGCTCAAAGAACAGAAGACGTTTTTGTAATGCTCTTATGAAAGAACCAATGTCTCAGAAGGTTTGGTTTTTCTGCGAAGGAAAACATCTGAAATCAATCTGGAGTTGTTCAGTGTTTTTGGTGCTTTGCTGCATGGTAAGTACAGCTCTCCATCTCCCAGCAGCCCTCATCTCTGTACTCTGGAAGAGTACAAACCGCCTGCCCACACAACCGCCCACCCTTCCAGCAGTCTGATGGCCACTTAGCTTCTCCCTCTTAATCCTGATGGAGGAAAGAGGAGGGGCCGTTAAATGAGACTTATTGACGAGGAAAAATGGCGAGGGGCGGGGGGAAAGCGGCATCTGTCACAGGCCCAGTCAGGGACCACTTTAGAAAGATTTTGAAATGTATTTTTGAGCGGATTCAGTCAAAAGTGGACATTTGGACAACTTGTTTTAGTGGCGTCTTTTTATTGCGATTTGGAGCTGGATCCATCCTTTGCTGCTACTGTGGCTCCAATTTATAGGAAGACCAAAATAGCCTCTATTAAGTATTAACTAAAAATCTGGGAATTGATGAAAAGGTTTTGCCTCTATTCTTGATCCACGTGTAGCTACAGTTCTTGAATTTATAAAATGCAAGGCAGGTTTATTTGTGTAGCACAATTCATACACAAAGTGCTTCACAAAACAGGAAAATGCATTAAACTCTCAATACAAAACAGGGCAAAGATTAAAAACATACATAATCATTGTAAAATGTACTTTAAAAGAAAGCAAAGAGAGAAGAACATGAACAGAGGTGAGGATGAGGACCCTTCAGTTATAAACACTAACCAGGAAGTTTCTGAGTCTGGATTTGAACCTTAACACAGTAGACCCGGTCTCACAGCCTCAGGGAGGCTGTTCCAGATTTTAGCTGCAGAAGACTAAAACGCTGAATCCCCTTGTTTAGTCCTGACTCTGGGCCCCCGCAGGAGGCCGGTCCCTGAGGTCCTCAGAGTCCCAGAGGGTTCAAATGACGCTAACATGTCAGAGATGGACTTTGGTGCATGGAGAGACTTGGAAACAAGCAGAGCTGCTTGAACGTCGTTTCTTTGAGCTACAGGAAGCCAGAGCAGAGACCTGAGCACAGGACTGATGTGATGGTAAATTACTGTAACTCTTCAACCGTTCGTGCGATTACCGTAATTCCAACGGTTTCTGTCGCGCAGAACGGCAGCTTGGAATCACGATCATTGCGTAAATTGCCATGAAGTTACGGTGGTTCATAGAGTGTGTGTTGTTTTGCTGCCACCGGTGGCAAAAGGAAATAGTTTCAGTTAGCAAAGACTGGTTTTTGAACAATAACCTTTCTACTTTCTTAGTAGTAAAAAATCTTTGATCTTCTTTGTGCTGTTAAGTGATTACCCACTTTTTTATGCC
The DNA here is from genome assembly GCA_037389245.1 of Oryzias sinensis. NCBI lineage: Eukaryota > Metazoa > Chordata > Actinopteri > Beloniformes > Adrianichthyidae > Oryzias > Oryzias sinensis. The sequence goes on along the minus strand of CM074496.1, from coordinate 30,135,251 downwards.
CTTGTTTCCCTCCATCACTGTTTCCTTAAACTTTACATTTCCTTTACTACATCTTCCTCTTATATCTTCTCTCCCTCCTTGCTCCTTCACATATTTATAACTTATTCTTGTCCTTTTCTTTTTCCTCCCCCTCTTTTCGTTGCATTCGTCCTCATTTCTTTCCAGTTACTCCTGCTCTCCACTTCCGCTCTGTCTTTTCATTTTCTCTCTTTTTTCAGTCACCCAAGCGCTAGACAAATGGATGAATGGCTGGATGGTGATGTATGGCTTGCTTTGCCTCCTTCCATCCTCCACTGCCTTAAGGCGGTATGCAGGGAGGTTTGGATGCACTATACAGTAAATCACAGAGAGGCCCATTGTTCTGGGCACATACATGGCCTTCCGCTTCTCTACACTGTTCCTAAGATTTAAAGTCAACAGATTTAGCTTCTGGTTGTTTTGGACCAAGTGTCTGTAGACTTACTGTTTTTAAATATGACATGTCTTTAACTAGATTCTACACTCACTGGCTGCTGTATTAGTTACACCGTAAAACTGCTCATTATTGCATATTTCTAATCAGCCAATCACATGACGTGACATGGCAGCAACTCAATGCATTTAGGCATTCAGACATCTGAGCATCAGAATGGGAAAGAGATGATTTAGGTGCCTTTGAACGTGGCATAGTTGTTGGTCTGAGTATTTCAGAAACTGCCCATCTAATGGGATTTTCACCCACAACCATTAGTTTGATTAGTTACTGTATGAATGTATAACTGATGATTATATTGCTTTTGTGGATTATTTCTATTTGATTGCTTGAAATAAACCATTTCAAATCAAAAAAATTCAAATCAAATCAAACCATCTCTAAGTTAACATTTTCTTTTTAGTTTTAGCTTTCTAAGGAGTGGAGTTGGTTGCTGCCCCTGTGGACTGCATCTGCAGGGGCAGTTCATCTGAATAGGAGCCTGATCTATTCATCAGAATCCAAACTCCTTCAGGTCACAGGATCTTAACCCTTGTGCTATCTTAGATGACCCCCCCCCCTTCCATTGAGGTGTCCCCCCTACCATGACAAAGGTGGATAAAGGTGGAAAGATGTCATGTAATCCATGGACACCAGTGAAGATCACAAATCATTGAAGAAAAAAGGTTCAGAGCACTGTCTAGTGGGTCTAGATGACCCACCTCCCATCGTTAAAGTGCCTAGGATAGCACAAGGGTTACATTGTACATTTTTTGAAAATTCCTTTTCTCATGCATGTCTGCACTGAACACTGAACGGCTCTCATTTCACTTTATGCGCGTGTGATGCAGATTGTACATGTGTACAGTCACAATAAAGGCGTTCTATTCTTTTCTATTCTATTCTATCCACTTAAACTTCAAGGTTATCACTTCACATGTGCATTAAATGTGATATTAATTGTTTGTGACTTTCTACTTTGTCTCTCTTAGACTATGCTGATGTCAGATGTTTCAAAATAAAGCCAAAGATGGTATTTTACTGAAAAAGTTTTAAGTTTTGGAGATGCTTTTTGTTGATGGTAAAACTTTAAAAAGTACTTTTGTGAGTAGATGTGGGAGGAAGCTAGACAACGAATGATATTCTGGATCAGTACACATAGTAAATATTAGCAGCTGATGAAATGTCAACAAAGGAACAGTCTCTTGTTCTGTCAGAGGTACGGCAGTGCTGGAGGATCTTTTGTCTTTCTGGCTCTTTTGTCTTCAGGCTGAGTGAGTTCACTCTGAAAATGTCACTGGTTGTTTGGTTCCACTCATTCACCAGCTGCGTTTGCTTCGGCTGCTGTTTTTTTTTTTTTTTTATTTGACTTTTCAGTTTTAAGGCGTTTCATGCTAATTTAATCCAATTGTTCAGCTTTCTGTAAGTGTCGCACATTGTCGCTCTTCTCTGTTCACCAACAAGCTTTGTGTTGTTTTTCTTGTATTTCACAATGAAATGCTGGATGTTTTCTTCCCTTCGGTCTTGAAAAATCCTACGACTCTTACATAAGTGTACCTTCATATTTCTTTAAAGAACAGCAGTCAAAATGTACCAAGAAGAGCATGTTGGATTCTTGCCCTTGCGTGACGTTTTCCTTCATTGCCCCTCTCCTTCGTGGGCTTTGTTCTGCTGGAAATCTGAGCTGCAGGATGTGACCAACAGCTGCTGGTTAATAAAGATAAACTAATCTCTGGGTCCTCTAAAGCTGCTGGTTGAGCCTTTCAACGGCTTAAATGAAAGCTCAGATTCAGAAGAGTTCTTGAAAGGTTGGGGTTATTATTTAAAAGTGACAGGATGAAGAGCAGTACTCTAGGATTGAATAATTTTAGGACTTGTTATAATTTCAATTGATACATTTTTGTGTATTTTCAGCACCTCACATACACAGTATCTTACTCTTTTAGAACTCCTTCTAACATATCGCTTTCATCAGCTGCTAATTTATGAAATTAAGCTGTTATCATCTATGTTACAATGTAAAAAGAATTAGACTATACTATACTCTTATTTCTCCAAAGATCTTCATAGAGGTTGTTTGTCAGAACAAGCAGTTCCAGCTGCAGACTCAATGTGTTGGCTTTAGACATGTGCAAACAGAAGCGACAGAAAGAGCTGCAGGAACAACAGAGTAGAGATTACACGGGATGATCATACTACATGTATACCATACTGGCAGCTGATAGCTGTAGAGTAATTCACAACATGTATACATTCAATAAATAGACAAACCTCAAATCCTTTTCTCTCACTTTTACTCTCGACAGCCCAATCTATCCAGACGCACATGAAAAAAATGCTTTATTTATTTAAAAACCCTCGTTTAGGAGTAAAGTGATGGTAAATGAGTGTTGTGAACCTTCAATGGAATGCAGCAACTTGAAAAGCCTTAGAACACGGGTGGGTAACTACGGCCCGGGGGTCATATGCGTCCTTCTTTCCTTTAAAACAACTTAATCAGGCACGCCAAACTGAAAAAAATTATATTGATGATCCTTAAAGTTTTATCTGCCCTGTATTTCTGGTATCTACCCAACATGGCACAATATACATTGACCTTTGTTTAGGTGCAGAAACTTATTCTGCATTTGATGTTGGAAGATTTGTTGTCATTCCGACATTCATGTGGGTTTTCCATCATTCCAGCAGCCTGTGGACACAGCATTTATCTCATTTTGACATCAATCCATAGGTGCAATTTCCACTAAAATGAGAACAAAGCCACAGTTATGAAATAAAAACTCCAAAATGTTCTGTTTTAAAGTATATATTAAGTTTCAATCAAAATGAATGTATGTTTCAGGGTATGTGAAGTTGCCATAGCAACTGATGCACTGAACATAACCTGGTCTGGAGCAGGTTTAGTTGAAGGTTAGTTTGTTTACAGAGAGGTGAAGCAGCATGGCGTGTCCATTTGAAGATGATTTAGTGGATGAAGAAGCTCAGATAATACTTTTTCCACCATGAGAGGATGATAAGACCACATTTGGATGTTGGAAAGAGAAACTTTTTTACTTTGATCTAACTTAATTATTTGCTTCAGTTAAGATAAATCATTTTTTTAGTTCAGTCAGCTTAAAAATAACACGTAGTTATCAGACAGTTATTTTACTTTCATTCAAATCAAGCAAATACAGCGCTCTCTTTTTTTCTCCACGCGTTTCCATGGTGACTCTGGATATCGGCGATATCCAGAGTCACCATGGAATGTCTCTATGTACTTGACGTGCACTGCATCAACCCAGGGTTACCAAGTCGAGGGTAATTACGCTAACTAGAGCTGTGACGGTGTGGGATTTTTGATCAACGCTGTGATGAACCAGCAGGTGGCGTGGTGTCGCAGTTAACCTTTGTTTATACAGACACGTAACTTTGCACTGCACAAAATAGTTCCCAAACAAAACATGCAGTGATATATTCATATTGGTGTTACGGAGTGATGGAGAACAGTAATAAATCCTAGCGGCTGTGTCGCGCACTCAAGAACGCACACAGCTCGTAATGGAAATGAATACAATAGAAATGAATGGAACCAGTAAATTTGTTGTTTTTCCTCGCAAGACGGAAACTTCTGTTGTAGAATGAGGATGTGTGTGTGCTGCTGAAACCACACGCGCGTGTGTGTGTGTGTGTGTGTGTGGGTGGGTGTGTGTCTGTGTATGTGTGTGTGTGTGTGTGTGTGAGTAGAGTAGAGGGAGCATGTATTATAGTTCCAATCATGCACTATATTCAGAACTTTAAAAAACTAAAATAAAATAAATAAAAACGTGCAGTGATGCGGTGATCGTCACACCCCTAACACTAACTCATATCCAGTCTTTTGGAACCGACATACCCAAAGCAAGTTCAGACAGACTTCAGCCAGAGTTCAGGGTTAAAGTCAGGGGAGTTTAATCTTGCTTTCTGGAATACCCCCCCAGGTCCAGCCCGTCTGTTAAAGTTTACAAGCCTGGACAGGCCCCCGGTCTCTAGCAGGGCTGGTCGTTAGCATCTCCCTGCTAATTCCCATCAGAATAAGCTTTAAAATCATTGAGTTTAAAAGGAAAGACTTGTCATCAGAAATACACCAATTCCAGTTATTTTAGTCTAGTCCATTTTCTGATCTTTAAGGGGTTTGACCTGCTGGTTTCAGTTTTTGCTGATTTGGATTCTCTTTCAAAGAACTGTGAACCAAACAAAAATCCACTTTAAAATAAATTTACAGTGGACACGGAATCGCTGTGGCGACCCAAGAAGGGATAATGCCGAAAGGTGAACAACATACTTCAGCTACAGTTGCTAAGTCTCATCATGCCCATTATCAGGGGAGTAACTGCTATATTTTGTATAGCAGATCACCCACAAAGGCTAATTTTATTATTGTTATATAAAACCAATAAATGCACTTTGCAAGAAATTATTTCTGCCTTTTTTGTACCGAAAAAATACCGAAAATGTATTGAACCGAGCCCTATGAAATTCTGAACGAACCGAATTGAGATTTTAGTTTACCGTTACACCCCTACCCATTATCAAGAGGGTTTATACAACACAGAGTTAATCCATTCAGATGCACTTCTGTTTCTTTATAAACATGAGTTTAACATCTGAAGGAGAGACAGCTTGATGGATGATCTGAGACGAGGCTTTCACGTTAGGCAGCAAAAATGTCAAACACAAGCATCATCTGTCTGTGTTGGCACTCTGTCTGCTTGTAGACTTTACAAACCCCGTCATTTGATTTGGTTTTCGTCTTCTACTCTGCAGAAATCACATGCAAGTTTTGGAGTTGGAAAATCCACACAGATCAGTTCAGAACTGCAGCGTGTTTTTAGATCAATTGAATGACTAGATCAAATCAAGAGTAACCCTTGTTCTATCCTAGGCACTTTAACGTTGGGAGTGGGGTCATCTAGACCCACTAGACAGTGCTCTGAACCTTTTTTCTTCAATGATTTGTGATCTTCACTGGTGTCCATGGATTACATGAAATCTTTCCACCTTTATCCACCTTTGTCATGGTAGGGAGAACACGTCAGTGTAAGGGGGGGGGGGGCATCTAAGATAACACAAGGGTTATGTGATAAAAGTATGATAGCATTCTGTTGACTAAAAAAAGACACTTCACATTTAAATTAACCTGTAAACTGACAAACTCAGAGAAAACGCCAAAAAGGAGACATTTTTTGTCCGATTATTTTACAGGTTCACTTAAAACCGGTTGAAAAGAACTGATATTTAGATAGCTAACCCCCCCATTCGTGATCAAACCAATGCAAAAAAAAAAACAAATGCAAATTCTGCTGCTAGCATAATTGGTGTCAAAGTGTGTAAAAATATATTTTTGACCAGTTTAAAATGAAAACAACCAAAAGGGATAAATGAATTAGGACAGGAAAAAAAAGAATGTACCGGTAAATTAAATTTAGCAGCCATCTATTACCAGCTCAAAAATGGAGAGGACAACCAAAATTAAAAATTCAATCTTTTCTCGGGCTGAAATAGTATATGACTGAGTGCTGCCAGTGGAAATCAGTAATTTACTTGCATAGTGACAGAGCTCAAAGAAAATCGGTTATGCCCTATTAATGCTAAAATTAGATGATTAAAGTTAAATTTAGCCTCCTCGCACAGAAAGTCGTTTATTATTCAAGACCCACATTCAGTTTTTAGGAAGAGAAATTAAATGAAGACACAGACGCCTGGGCTTCCTTACAGTCTGTGCTGAGGGAATAATTTGTTGGCAGGAAGTCACATGAATAAATAATGTGCTGGAGTGCCGAGGTCACTGGCTGACAGATCTGGGAGCGTACGACGATGTTATCCGTTCATCATTTATTCATCCTGCCACGTCTGCAACATTCATCATTTAACTTTGGTGACTTCTGCAGCATCAGTTCGTCATTTTGTATCATAAGACAAAGAGTTGCGTTCTTAAAATAACCCACAATAAACTAAATCTGCAAAATAGTCACATTATTTTAACAATTATTCTAGATGTTTTAAAGCTGTCCACACTTTCTACACTTTTCTTGAACAGACATGAATGTTTTCTTTCAAGTTTAAGCTCTAAAAGTTTAAACCTTTATAGACAAATAGGTCCAGGATTGGAGAAGGACTGAATTATAGAAAAAGTTATGTAGATTTGGCAAACTGAACGCATTCTGTAACAAAAGACCGGCACAGAGGAGATTTGATTGAGAATGGACTACAGCCAATCGGGACAAAGTACACAATGTGGTGTGAAAAAAAACAACTAAATTAGATCATGGAAACTGCTAAGTAAACGGCATTATAACGAGGGAACACTGACACCACATCTTAACACGTGATATCCTTTTTATCGTGTTTTTATAAATGTCACACCGCCCCACTGCTGAAGTATCTACTATTACTTAATTTTACTGTAATAAGAAAAGATATGGGGCGAAAAATTACTACGTCAATGACCTAAACTGTAAACATTGTAAAGCTTTGACGGAATATCGTAAAAAAAAATGGTTTGAATTATTGCTTCAGCCTTAAATGTGCTGCATTGTTTCTGTCTGCATCTGAAGTTCTGAAAAGTGGAACTTTTTCAGCCGAGTGTCAGTCAATCAGGAATCAGTGCAGTCAGGGAACTGTTGGCAAGTGGGGGGGGGGGGGGGGATCTCTCAGAAACAAGCACAACAGACGTTCCGTATCGTCAGATAAAAATCCACTATTATCAGGTTTGCAGAATTCCACATGGATCTTGTTGTTTTTTACCACATAAATTCAAATCACGTTTTATGACAGTATTTAAAACAACGGCAAAAGATCTGCTTTTATGCTGATAACAGTACTATTTTTATAACAAGTTCGTTTCTCAACATTTCTATTCAGGATATCGAGAAAGTCCTGCGACAGCCTAGTGACCTGTCCAGGACGTCCCCTGCCTTCGCCTACGAGTGGCTGGGATAGGCTCCAGCAGCCCCGTGACCCCGAAAGGGACAAAAACGGGTTTAGAAGACAAATCAATGGATGAAATACCGTATACAGAGAAATGGATACCAGGAGCCTAACTCTTTCCCACATCTGTCACTAAGCTCCAGAGAAATGTTGAAAAGACTTTTCTGTTGTGAAAAGGGATGTTATAATTATTGCATTTCCAACATGGCAGTTCTTGAAGGGGCTGGTCCTCAACCATGTGCGACATCAGAATGAGCTTTATTAAGAATGAACCTTCTCCATAAACTTTTACAGCCTAAACATCCAAACTTTTTTTTTAAGGTGCATCCAAACTGCTGAAACCAAATCAAAGCAAGATCTCCCCAAATGAAACAGGCTTTTAACATCACTGAAGGGTGACAAGCAGCTCTGCAACAAGCAGTCAGTAATTCTGACTTATTTTTCATAGATACCTATAAATAAACACTACTAGCATCTGAACAGCAAGTAGCCTGAGAGTTTTGGGGATTCTCCACCTTTTCCATCCCTCAGTGCGTTTGGACGTTTGGTTTGAAGAAACAATCGAGCTGAACTGATGAAGTAACATCTGCAAACGATTCCGGTGGGAACAAATCAACAAATACATTACGTTTTTAGGATATAACTTCACGAACCGCACGGATCAGAATGCTTGAGGGGAATCGTGGCAGCAGGATAAAACAAGAAGAAAAGCTCTGGTCGGTTCATCCATCTATGTTCATTTGTCAGCTGTCAGTGTTGTGTCGCCCACAGGTTGAAAGACAACCTGGTGTGTTTGGGCGCATTAGCTGTACACAAAGTGATTTTTTTGTTTTTTCTGTCTTTGAAACTAGCTAGAGGGCACAGCAGAGATTCACCTGTAATGTATTGTCTGCTGTATTTCTCCAGAGTTTTGGTTTTAGTGTGATGGAGTCGCAGTTTGAGTTTTAAAGGAGACAAGAAAGAAATCAAGACGGGTAAATTTTGAATCGAAAACCTTTGTCTAAAAAGCTCTTTAACCTGCCAGTTATAAACGCTGTTCAAATTAAGTTAAGTTAAATTAAATAAGTATGGACTGGACTAATGTAAAGGCAGGTTTTAGTTGACTCCATTTTGACCACAGGGACATCACCAAACCTTCCCAAAAACATGTAGCAGCTATGCAAGACAAGCATGGCTGACAATTAATGAAACAAGGTGCTTGTTAGTAATCTGTTAAGCCTTTAAATTACCTCTGTAACTAAATCACACTTTAAATTACCATAACCCTTCAACCAATGACTCAATTAATGTAATTCCAGCTAATTCGGAAGTGGACTTAAGTGGCTTTGCGCCATTAAACAACAAGCCGATATCACTCTACGGACAAAGTGATGCATATCAGAAACTAAGCTGAAGTTCTCTGAATAAGAATTCAGTGGAATTACATTAAAATGTCAAAGTTCTGAGAGGGTGAGTTTTGTTTGCTGCCGCCAGTGACAACTTTGGTGTTAAAGGGTTAAGTTAAGGACCACTTCTCTGTTTGTGAGTCATTAAAGCTCAACGTGAAACTGTAAAGCACTTTGGGCTTTCATAAATGTAGAAAAGTGCTAAATAATTATACACCATTAAAGTAATAAAGTACATAAAAATGAGCTTCCAGTCAGAATTAGGCAATATGGTCAAAAAATTAAATCTCAGATTTTTTTTTCATTCCAAATTCCATTTCAGATTTTAGTTAATTTTTTCCCCCTGCTGTTACTTTTTTTTTTAACAAAAACGTTTAATGCTATAAATCCTTCAACCATTGTTTTCCTGTTTCTCTTTCTTTATCCTAGTATGTTCCACCATTTTTTCTGCTTAACTCCTCCTACAATGTTTCATCTATTTTATCCATCCATCTATTCAAATGTTCAGCTCTTTCAGTTTTTTCCAGCTCTGACTTTTGCTCCTTCAAATTCTTGAACTTTTCAAAATATTCCAAGGATTTTTGCCTCCATTGAAATACATGGGAATCCTTGGAGCAGAAGCTCGCTGGTTCGATACCCGGCTTTGGAATTTTTCATAAAAATATTTTTTCTGATATTGTGGTGTTTTCACTTTATTTATGGTCAACTTTGATAATTTCTTTATTCATTTCGTCATTTTTTTTGCTAATTCTTACCCTTTAAGCTTCATTTTCATTTATCAATATAGCATTTAACCCTGTGTTTTCTTCTGGAAATGCAGTTCCTTCTAGTTTTTTTAACATCTCCTTTATAAAATGCCTTGAACACAAAGTGCAACTAAATACAAGCTGTAAAAAAAGTTTGCAGAACCAAGCAGCTGATGTTTTGTGAGCTACGGCTAGCTTGAGCATCGCATAAAGACCGATACTAGATCGCACTCGGCAGAGCATTTTTGGCAGCAACAGCCTTCAAACGGATTTTGCTGCTTTTGGTTTGATGCTCCATGTTTAAGCATCAAATGTTTAAGTACAACTTCCTCTTTCTGACCTTTAAACTCTGCTGTTGCCAACATAAAAAAGAGAGTAAACACTTAAATTAACAAAAGAAACATTTGATTTATCCCGTGGTAGTTTTCTGCTTAAGCTGATTGGAGTTTGTGGTTTTGTGCCACGGTGATAATTGATCTGACTGGAAATATAAAGACTTGGAGATGGATCATTATTCAGGAACCTGTACTTGTAGTTTCCATGATCAGCTCTGACAATAAAGCCTTTTTTCCAGTTATAATATGGTGACCTAGAGCCTGTTGGTGTTGTGTACTCACATTTACTGACATGGAAAGGAGTTGGTGATAGTTAAGGGGTCCTACTGGTATATCAGGAAGCATTTCTGCATCAGAAGATGTGGACTTCTGTCTGATAGTTGTAGGGATCTTGGCACATTCCAGGGTAGATACGTTGTCTCCTTTAGAGTTGTTGGTATGATTTCGGGCCATTGAAGTCACATGAAAGTGTTTTTTTAACCAAACACTGAACCTTTGGTTGTTGTGCATGAATGTTATGTGAAAATGGGTTAATAGAAAGCACTAAATACGTGAAGCCGGCTCCAAACTAATGGAGCCGTCATGGCTGAAGTCACACTCACTACAGGGAACCACCCTTGGAGCTCGTCCCTTTCTTTCCCCCCTCACGGACATGCTGCATTAACAGACTCCTGTCTGCCTTTCTCCAGCCACGTAACTCTGATACAACTTCCAATTAACTGGATAGGATCAGCGAGGCGTCCTGCTCAGCCGTGATGACATTATCCCACGCTATGCACCACTGCCACTGGGATTATGAAATGAAATAAAAAGTTAGAAGAAAGTGTTTGGGGTGCTGGTGGATGTGGATTGCCTTCGGGTGCTGTCACTAGCGATTGTACGGAATTCTTGGCAGTAAACGAAAAGTTATGTAAGGATTTAAAACTCCTTCATCATCAGCGAAATGAAGAAGTTCAGTGTGATGGAGAGCAGCTTTAGCTTCTGGTCCAAAGCCGACCGCCCACTGATAAGGACTTACATAACCTGGTCTGAAGAAGAGGAGCTGGAGGAAGGTCTGTGTTTGTCAGCTCTACATATCAAACAGAATAATGTTAGAGCTATCATGACATAAGGAAACATGGACTCTGCTAAGACTTAAAATGAGATGAACATGATTCAAAATGGCAAAGTCGGTGATGTTTTCTGTGGTTTCTTTGCCATGATAATATGTACAAAACTTATGAGGAAAGAAAAAGATCAGGAAGTTCAGACCATTTTGATGATGGGAGGATCCTTTTGAGGATAAAAGATCCTCTTATACTTTAAAGTAAAGATGATGTCATAAGAGTACTTTCTTAAGTTCATTAATAAAAGACAAGTTAAATAAAATAAAAAAACTTAGATTTGTTTCGCAACTTTGGGAATACAAAGTGTTGATAAAGTTCTGACAGTAAAAGTGCTATATTCATTCACAATTATTTGTTTTTCACGCACTTATTTAAAAGCCCAGTCGAACAGAAGCAAACAAGTTTAATAAATAAATTGGCAAATTCATATGATTAAGGAGGCCTTTTTCTGTATTAGAGAAATCTATAGTTTTATTATGAAATTAGTTTTAATCACAATTAAACTGCAATGTTGCATAAACCTGATTGAGTGGAGTTTGATTTTTTAAAAGCGACATTTGGATGCTAATAAAGAAAAGAAAAAAGCAGAGAGCTCTTTAAGCTGATTTATTCTTCTGTTGTTGATATTCTCTCACTGAAATCTTTCTTTGCTTCTTCCAGTGAATATTTCAGTTTCGTGCACAGATTTGATCCGACCTTAGAAAAACGGCATAACTCCGTTTCCACACATGTTGGAAAAGACCGACTCAGACTTTAGATGGGTCTCTGTCTGTGAAGGCAGCTTCTCCCTGCACACGGTGTGGGATGCTCAACAACGATAATGTTCACATCTGCAATACTTTAGGCTGGATTTTGTCCTCGTGGAGGAATGGGGGGCCCGTCCCCTCAAGCGTTCAGACACAGCTAAAAACAGACAGTTTTCCCGCTCTGCCTCGTCTCCCCCGTTGCATCCCTGAAGAAACTGCAGTCTGCAACCCCATACGGTTTCATCCAGGTCCTTTCAGCCCGGCAAATATTGGCATCACAAAAATGACACCAGGCACCAGCGAGGGGAGTGATCTGCTTTGAAATAGAAATGCTGTTTTAGGTCGCCAAGGGCCAATCAGTGTGGAGGATTTCATCACTGATGAGCGAATAAACAGATCCGGGAGCAGCAGCGAGGGCAGACGAGGACAGCAGGTCCTCTCATGACCACCGTTCAGCTGCATGCAGAATTTAAATCCTGAAAATGGGGTCTCTGCTGCTTGCATATAAATAGTGTTTTTTGTTGTTATTTAAGCTTTATTTAACCATGTTAAGAACATGTTCTTGTTTAATAAGGAGCTGGGAACAAATACAATGACATTTTAGATGTTCATTAGAGCAATGTAGCCAAAAGTGTAGAACTTTATTTGGTACTTGATGAAATAATTCCAGATATGCCTGCAAAATAAATCACAAATATATCGTTATGGCGATATTAAGCGGTGCAATACACTGACAAGACTGCGAAAATTGCAATAAATTGTTACCTTAAATGTGCTAAAGCAATCTCATTGCAGTTTGAAGTATTTAACCAATCAAATAAATCCCTTTATGCATTTGGCCAATCAGAGCCCTTTCACATTGTTGACCAATAGGATGGAGTTCTTTTATGTTAGATGTTGGCCTCCTATGTAGACTAGGGTTGACTCTTACTTAAAATAAACTGTTGCAGTGAAGTGGAAATTAAGTTTTTGGTTGTTTTCTTTTTACTCATGTATTGCAAGTTATGTCATCTTCGCAATACTGATCAGTAATATTGCATATTGCGATATTTCCTCATATCGCCCTAATTCCAGTATTCCAGTGGAAAACGATTTTACAGTTTTCCCCCTGTACTCGTGGGGGGTTAGGGACGTACATGATTTAATATCTGACATATGAAATAACAAATTGGAATGGTTGCTTTGGCTACTCAGCCCCTCAGTCCCTCAACTATGTTGCATGCACTTTCCATGGTTGTCGTGGCACAAAAAACTGAAAGAACGATTTTAAGTGAAAGTTTTTTCTTGTGCATTAAAAAAGACCTACCTAATGTGAGAGCTGGTCTACTGCCTCCTTTTCTACAATAACCATGCTAGCATTCACAAAAGAAAGTTTATTTCCAAACTTTGCAGCAAAGCGATTAGAGGATGTTGACGTTTTGAGATGTTTTTTTATTTATTTTTTCTTAAAAAATTGCCTCAAAAAGTTGCAAGACTGCCAGCGTATTGTATTCTTCAAGACAAAGTCTGTTTAAAATTGTGTTTTTTAAATGTATCACTTGAATTTGTTGCTTCTTTTTACTGTTTTTAAGAATTTAAATAACAATTTTGATCGTTGCTGCACTACAAGCCACACTGTCAATGAATGCTCTAGTTTTGAACTTATAGGGCGCATTACGCGAAAATGCGTATCACTCTAGAACTTGTTTGTGACACGCCACATGTTAGCAAGCTTAGAAGCGTTAAGCATGCTAGCGTGTTTACGATGCCTGCAACTCCCAACTTTGTTAGGAACACATGATAAAAAACTGATACCACTACAACAATGTTACTGTGACCCCACTAACAAACTCCCAACCTTGTTAGGGACATGCAAAAACAAAAGAAGTGCTAAAACACTGCTGCACGTTAGCGTATTTACAACAACTCTCGTAAAAAAAAAAAAAAAACAGAGTACATCTTGACAGAGCGCTGTGTACTTCTCAAAAGCAATTCAAGATCGGTAAGCTCAGCTAGAACTTATCAATATATATAAGGAGCCCCAGATTCTAAAGGCGCACTGTAATTTTGTCAAATTTTTAAAATACAAGAATGCATTTAAGAGGGCTTAGAGATCAAAATCAAAATAGTGTATTGCTAATATCTACGATGTGTCCCCACTGTACACATTTAAACCGACACAAGTCAGTGCATGAAGATCAGAGAGAGCGTAAATTACAAAGACATCTGGCTGAATTGAAGATTTAGCACTTTTTTATAGTTACTTAAGTAAGGGTTAATGGCCGACGAAGTGTGCGTTATTACTTTTTAACGCACGTCGTGGAAGCCTGAACCGTCCGAAAAAGTGCGTTAAAAAGTAATAATGCACACTTCGAAGGCCATTAACCCGCTTATACCATGGTCACTTACAAAAGAAATACAGTTTTTAGTCCTTAATTCTTGTTTTTTTTCCGATTTGGATCACTTTTCTCACAAAAAGCGGACTATTTTTAACGTGATGCGGCGTTACAAATAGCCTGCGTCGCGCCACACCACCGCTGCAGTCAAGATTCTGCGATATATATAGGCTGATCTTTCCGATGTGTTGAATAAAGCATCAGTTCTCCTCTTGTTTTTGTCCAGATGATGAAGCTAAAGGTTGTTTTAAAGAAGCCGGCGCAGTGATACAGAACATTTAAGCTAGGGGACCGGAACTTCCTTTTTTCACCGTGCGATTATCAGGTTTTAATGCACACCCAGCAGCCAATCAGAATAGAGCATTCAACCGGACCATGGTATAATGAAAATTAATGCTACTTTTCTCATGTTTTTTTTCTTTTTTAAAAACCATTTCCTGTTTGGCAGATCTGGTGAAGAGATTCAACATCACAACAAAGGACAAGAGAAGTGAGAAGGACTTCTGACATCAGCAGCTGTGGTGGCTTCATGCTCAGCAGTCTTTAGGAGAAACATCAGAACCAAACTGCAGGAATCATGGATTTCGTGATGAAGCAAGCATTGGGTGGTAAGTTCTCACCTGAAATTCTGCCTTCGAGAAACATAAGAACTATTTCTTTTTGCTGTAGCCACAAACGGAAAAACTGTTCACCAGAGAAGAAGCATCAGTGATGCAGGGAGCCAAAGAAAGCTCTCGTTTCAGTATCAGATGAAAATCAGCAGCATCTTCAGGAGGAGTTTGGGTAGTCCTTGTGACTTGATTCCAAGCTGTAACTTGGTGATTTTAAGAACAAAAAATAGTGTTTTCTTTTTTTAAAAAGCCTATACTTTCCAATACTTAAAGAGACAAAAGTCCTCTAATAGTTTTTGTAAAAGCGGTTTTGTCCCTTTTGGGGTCATGGGGCTGCTGGAGCCTATCCCGGCCACTTGTGACCAAAGGCAGGGGACATCCTGGTGAGGTCGCCAGTCTGTCACAGGGCCACAATCACACCCATCCACACTCACACCTATGGACAATTAAGAGTCACCAATTCACCTATGTAGTTTTTGGACGGTGGGAGGGAGCTGGAGACCCCGGAGAGAACCCACACATACACGGGGAGAACATGCAAACTCCACACATAAAGGTCCCTCATTGATGTTCTGGTTAAGGTCCCCCCGCCGGGACTTGAACCGGGGGGCCTTCTTACTGTGAGGCAAGAGTGCTAACCACTGAGCCACCGTTCAGCCAGTTTTTGTGAAAGTGCACGTGGAAATTCTGCCAATGTGTGACCCATATTTGTCAGTGTATGCCAAGAGTCCAAGATGTGTTATCAAATGTTTTACCAAAAAAAGAGAGTGTGAAGGATATTTGGCGTGCTAGTTGTCATGAAAAGCTGTTGGATACACAGACACAACCCTGTGAAAAAGCACAGATTGTGCAGGAAATGCTTTCCAAGAGTTGAGAGGTTTTTTTCTCCCATAGAAACCTTAGAGTTACAAACGCATGATGCATTTAAGGGCCTTTTCCCACCAAAGACATTGACTGTTTAGCAGGAGTTTTAAATAAAAACAGCATTTAAAACATGTGTATCACTCTGACACCTCCTGCAGTAATGCTAACGTTTTACTGACAGCATTTGGAGTTAAAAACATTTCCATTTGTTGCTTTTTGGCCCAGAACCACAGCCATAGCAGGTCTCCACAGGTAGAACATCTGAGGATTTTATCTCCATGCCAAACAGCTTTCATTTGAGGGTTTGTGTGGCCTAATCCAGCGCCGGTCGTAACTGTGCACAGACCCACATTAGGATGGTCTCTGTCAGCATGGAGCCACAGAGGAGCCAGTTTGGATGTTCATGTAGGAGAGGTCATCCCTCTTAAATCAGCCTCGTCGTCGGCTCAGGTTTATTCCCTTATAGCGCTGCCCGCCTTTCATCTTCCTCCTTTGTTCATATCTCTTCCTCTTTTCCTTCTTCCAAATCAGTTTCTCCGTTTTTCTTTCCTCATTGCCTCCATCAGCTGAGCGTAGAGATCGATGTGCCTTTGACATTTTTATGAGCGTCTCTGATGTGTACAGAGTCACATGTAAAAATAAAACAGACACTATTGAATTAGACGAAAGCAGCAGCGTGTGCAAAAACGAAGCACATCCCCTGGTTCTCCATCGGGATATCAACGTCACCTTTCCTCATTAAGAAGCTCAAATAAAAGATGATCATCTCTGACAGATCCAGATGGGCGCGGCCGGCTCTAGTTTTCATTTCCTCTGCTGGCAGACGAGGGGCGAAGGAGCGCAGTAACAGGAAGCAGCGGGACGGCTTGATCAGATACGGATTCTCAGGTCGTGTCGCGGCAAAGCAACAACAGAACCGGGCTGTCCTGCATGAAGCCGAACACCTGATGGATGCTGCAGCTTTTAAACCGTTCCACCGCCTGCGGTGACTTATGAGCACCTAATCTGGAGAAAGAGGTGATCCATTATTTAAATGGGCTCGATTTTTCAAAGCCTGCAGCCCCGCTATCCATCTGAAGAAGTCGATGGTGCATGGTCCCTCTTCATCCTCTTAGTATTGCTTCTTAACCTGACCGCCCCAATTCTTCTACCTCACCATGACTTTGCCCTGAATATGTTGAAGCCTTAGTCCTAACTGCCCGGGGGGGGGGGGGGGGGGTGTACAGGCAGTCTGCAGGCGAGAAATGGTCAAACAAAAAACACAGTTTTGAAATAAAAACCCCAAAAGGTTCTGTTTTAAAGTATGTAAATCAATGAGGGGGATTTCCGAAACACTCCGAGCATCTGCTCCTGGTCCGGCCCTTCTGCTAAAAAACCCTCTGTGGTCCACAAATCTAATCGTTTGCCCACCCCTGATCTAGAGTGTAGTTTGTGTGGAAATTATTCGATCCTGATCTGGATTTATGGAAGACTTTGATCGATTCCTTTACACCTGGTCTACAGACTGAATCAGGACCTCAACAGACTTCATGTTAAAGACTTCAGGTAACTTCAGGTAAAGGTGCAACCTTAACCCCAATCAAGAGTTCCACCATCACCTTTGCCAGGTAATTTTTATCCAACATAGTATACCCAACAAAAAGTACTTGTCATAAGAAATAGATTAAAAAATGATAACACATGATAAATTAGAGTGGATTTCTTTCATTTTCAACTGTGTAAGAACAAAATTAAAAAGAAAAAAATAGGAAGTTCCTAAAAACATGATTAAAAATTACTGAAAAATTGGGAATTTAAGAGCAAAAAAATGAATGAAACTCGTAACTTGGTCTTTGGTCCACCCATTCCTGGGATGTGTGAGACTTCCCTGGTGAAGGCAGACCCGCTGAGAGTGCTCTAGGGTTAAATCCAAGACTTATTTGCAAATGAAAGGCTCTTTAGCCTTGACAGGAGGAAAGAGCAACTGCAGCAATGAGTGTCTGAATGCAGAATGAGGACCGAGGCTGAGCCTGCAAAGTTTGGACCGCAGAGCTGCGATCCATTAGCTGACATAAACAGAGGTGAAGGCTGACTGGAAACAAGGAAAAAGGCCAAAAGATGCTTGTTGATGTGGCATCACATGCAGACAATGATAGAAAAGAAAGAAGACAGAGAAAAGCGGAGGTGAAAAGGTCAAAGCTGCAAGAGAAAAAGCAACGTAAAAACATGATGGAAGCAGTTGAGGACGATTTAAAGGACAGAAAGGAGAGCAAACGGACCAACATGAGAAGGTTAAAGACTCTGAACGGTCAAAGGACAAAGCTAGAGCGCACTGGAGACTAAACCTGTTAGAACAACTTCTTTATAGACAAAGTCCTTCATCTCTTTCTGTTTTACCCCCTAAATTCGGTTGTTCCGGCTGGGTTTTGTTTTTAGCCATTTGGGGCATTTCCGATTATGTGAGAGTCTAAAGTCACACATGCAAACAATTATTTCTGAAGGGTCATTGTAGAAAATGTTTAAATCAATCAAACACAATAACACCAAGCTTCAATTCCAGTGTTGACATTGTTATTTACTGTAACTCTTGAACTGTTTGCTCAATGAACACAATTCTAACCGATTCTGAAAGCTGAGAAAAGCAGCTTTGCATCGATATGCAACACATTTTTTTATTGACCATTGATTTATAAATGCATAAATATATATATATATTGATTTCAGCATTTTGTATAACGCAGCATATTACAAAACTTCATTCCTTCAGATTTTGCTGAACTTATTTTAGGCTAATTTGGCCTTTTTGAACATTTAATGGAACATAACATGTCTGGATTCATATTCATTGCATTTTATACAATTTATTACTTAATGTAGTATAAACCAATTCTGTCTATTAGCAATTTTGATATTTTTAAACTAATTTTAGTTTTATACCACCTGTTTGTTTTCAGCTAAATAAAGCTATTTGTAAGATTCATAGTTTTTCTGTTTACAGTCATTTATTGTTTATTATAAGACTTTTACTTTTTTTCCCTATTTTTTTCTTTTTCTTTACAGTATTCAGAGCAAAAAAATATATATTTTTTGGTTTATATTTATTTGATTTTTCCCCTAATGCAGGACATTCCTAAAGTTACATATCTTTGTCCACATTTGCAGTTTTTAACCTTACACATTTTGTAAGTAGACTCAGTTGTTCAGCAGTTTTGTTTTTGTTGAACATCTTCAGCTGTTAAACATTATCTTGGCTAATTTAGCATGAAATTTCTCATTTAGCATCTCTGCATCTGATTTCTCCTTCTAGCATTCCCAACTGAACCAGCAGAGAGATGAATTCTGAGGGAGACGGTTTCCATGATAAAGACTCTCTGATTGAATGTAAACATTAAACTTAAGAGTGATTTTGCTAAAGTTAAAGAGGATTCTGAAATCCACTGACCACCGTGTGTCTCTGCCTGTAAAGTCCTGTTTTATTGCTCAGAAACAGAATGTGCACGAAGGCAGGCGGCGTATCCACACCAGCTGATGTTTGCACACACCAGCACCCCGAGTTTAAACACACTAAAGGATCTGCAGCAGACGGCCTGACCTTCAGCGACCCCCCTGTGAGTCCCTGTGAACATTTCTCTCCTCCCACCAGCTGAGCTGCAATTTGTCAGCATCAGGTTTGCTGCCACCACACTGCGCTGAGGGGTCATTAGAGCCTCGGCATGAGCCCACTGCAGAGCGCCAGAACCCGCCACCCTCTGGTTTACAAACCCCAGAGGGAAGCCCAGAGGCCTTTAGCCACAGGTCTTTTCCTGAGAATCGCTCCCATTTAGCTGCTGTGCCTTCAGGCAGTCAGGAGATTTGAACCAACAACTTCTGGTTTAAATTATTTAACCATAAAAAGCCAAAATTGAATGACAGCTGTACTGCACGTTACATACAACCATTAGGATATTCAATGGACAATGAAAAGCAACATTTCATGATTATTTGCCATAATATCACATTGAATAAAAAAATAATACAAACATTTAAGTTTATTAGAATAAAACCTTTGCAAAGGGAAATTAAAATATGAAATAATCAAGTTAGTGTAAGAAAGCTCAGACCAAAGGAAATCTGTCTAAAGCTTTTTAACGATAAGGCAAACTTTCTGATTAATCTGGTCCATCTGTGGAGGGTCTTTATGAACCAGAACATACTTTATGTTTTATATGACCATGGTCTCTTACTTCATTGCCTGATCTGGAAGAGCAACACTGCTGTGGACGTCTCACATCTCATCTCATCTAATTACTGGAAGGACACTTTAGTGGATAACGTGGACCAAGCAACAAATGATGATCTTGGCTGCTGCAGTGACGTTTCCTTACACACTGCTCCCCTCTTTGTGAAACAAACTCACATTTACACATGGTGGAAAGACCTCTGTTCAAGGGGAAAGGTTGGTGAATGTTCTCATTAATCCATGATGTTGTGTTGAGGTTGAGTCATGACCTTTTAGATCAAAGATCTGGGGCCTCATTTATAAACGTTGCGTACGCACAAAAGAAGGCGTTCGCCACTCTCTACGCAATAATTGAGATTTATAAAAAGCAAACTTGACGGGAAAATGTGCGGTCCTTCAGGCTCTGACCCAGGCGTACGCACAAAAACGGGTGAAATGAGAAACGGCGACACCGTCGGCAGATGGAAGAAACACGTGAAAGTGAAAATGACAATCCTGCCTCTCAGAAATAACATGAAGACTTCACAAAGCAAGTCTGACAATTAACAGCTACACCAACACCCGTTTGATCGATCAGCAGTGAAACAAACAAAACAATCAAACGAAAATTACAACAGAAATTCAAATGAACACTTATTTGCAGAAAGAAAAGTGAAATATGTTCTGCAATATTGGCATGTAGTGCAATTCATCCTCATAAATAATATAGTTAACAGAACGAAATAATGTACAAAACTGATATTCTCGTCAGTGTGTCCGTCTGGTGGAGCAGATATAGGTGCAGGCGTGCGGTCTGCCACCGTTTGCCGCTCACCTGCCTTTTTGGCATTAGTAATGTCCACACTGTGCCCTCCAAACAACACTTTTCTCCTCTTTTCCGCCTCGCCAACGATAACTTCTACTTCACATTGAATGAAATTACATTTTTTTCCATTTCCTCTCGGTGTTTGCCATGGTTTCCCAATCAATGAATATTCATTTGTGGGCGTTTCACGGACTATTTATGGGCAACTATGGGCGTGTCATGAAGCTGCAAAAGCTGCGCTGCATTTAGAATCGGTTGTGATTTATGAAGGGAAAGATGCCTAGGATGTGCGTGCGCACGGTTTTATAAATCCCAATATTTCTGTGCGTACGCACGTCCTATGTTTCATCCGTACGCCACTTCTGATGCAAATCCTACGCAAAGTTTTAGAAATGAGGCCCCTGGTCTCAAGACTCAAAGTTCAAGCTCAAGTGGGGATGTATCGTTGGATTTTTCCTGTTGGTTTGATACAACTTTTTTTTTTCATGTAGCTATGAAAACTTATGACGAAGTTAATCAATGTTTGGACCTTTATCTGTGGTCATGAGCTGTAGGACATATCTTCTGAAAACCCCTTCATAATTAAAAAGAAAATATACCTCAGAAAAGCTTTTGTCAAACTCAGATCTGTAGGGATGATCTTCATTGAGTCCTCCAGCTAAACAAAGGTGTAAAGTCAAAATACTGAAGTCTAAAGATAATTGATGTCACTGTCATTAAATATGAATGGACACACACACCAGTCATAGCAGGGCAACAGTAGTACACCTCCCCACACTGTTTACATGTCAGCCTTTCTAAAGTCATCCATCTCAGCAGTACTGTGAATCACAGCCAGC
This sequence comes from Oryzias sinensis, assembly GCA_037389245.1. Lineage (NCBI taxonomy): Eukaryota > Metazoa > Chordata > Actinopteri > Beloniformes > Adrianichthyidae > Oryzias > Oryzias sinensis. The sequence goes on along the minus strand of CM074496.1, from coordinate 30,113,842 downwards.
TTGTAATTTGGCTCCAACCTAATAAAGGCGTTTGCGGGAAAACCAGGCCAGCAGCCTGAAGGGGAGATCAATACTTAGTTGAAAATTTCTCTCTGCTGGACAATCCATAAGTCATGGACTCTCAGGCGGACCTGAGTTTACCATTGATTATATCAAGGCAACATGAGCAACATTGTATTCTGGATGGAGACACATCACATCACCTGCAAACGCTGTGCGTGCAGCATTTGCACACGGTACGACAGCATCAGCCGTACGCCACCATACATTATCTTTACAAATACTTCACGATACTCGTACCACACACACGACAATGGTAGTCTAAGGCCTGCACAATAAATCACAAATTTATCGTTATTGCGATATCAAGCTGTGCAATACGCAAAATTGCAATAAATGGTTACCTTAACTGTGCTAAAACAATCTTATGGCAGCTTGAAGTATTTAACCAATTAAATAAATCCTTTTCAGCATTTGACCAATCGGATGGACGCCTTCACGTTGTTGACCAATCAGATGGAGCCCTATTATGTTAGATGTTGGCGTCCTATGTAGACTAGGGTTAACTCTTACTTAAATTAAACTGTTGCAGTGAAATGGAAATTGTGTTTTTGGTTGTTTTTCTATTTGTTCATGTATCGCAAGTTATATCAACATCGTAAAATTGATCCGTAATATCTCATACTGCGAGTTTTCATCATTTCGTGCAGCTTCAGTACGTTCCATTTTCATGGCATCCCTTGAGGTGACTGTACTTGTCTGAAAGGAGCTGCAGAACCATAAAGACCATGACTTCCTCCTTTATCGGCCAGCAACACAACACCTGGGACCAATGGATCCCTGAGTTCTGCTTTGCCATAAACACAGCTCAACAGGAAACAACAGGGAAAACCCCTGCAGAGTTGGCCTTAGGACGAAACATACTTGGCCCACTGCAGCGGTTAATTCACAAACCTCCATCACCTGAACAGTTGGGGTCGTACAACCTGGTAGAGCGGCAACGTAAAATGGCAGAGTGGGGTTGCATCAGGCTATACAAGCTAGGTACTATAACCAACGTAGGAAAGATGCGCACTTTCTCCCAGGTAACCTAGTCTGGGTCCGAACACATCCACTTTCCAAAGCCACTGATAAGTTCACAGCAAAGCTTGCGCCTAGATGGGAAGGGCCAGCAAAAGTACTACAAAGATTAGGACCTGTTAATTTACAGGGTTGGTTGGGGTGACCCACAGAAGGAAGATACCGTCCATGTGGTTAATTTAAAAACCTATCATTGGTTAAGTCCTTAGAAGCCTTCGGCTGGAGGGGGGGACTATGTGACAAAGCCACATAAATGTATCATGTTTTCTGTATTTTACACCCTATGAGGTGAAGAGGTCCTATGTTTTCCTTTTATTTTAGTGTATGTGTGTAATTTGGGTATTTGTGTACCGGGGATGCCGCTGACGTCACTCCTCACAGCTCATGCGATCAGCTGGGGTGCGTTAACACACGGCATGGCTTCCGGGTTAAAAAGGGACAGAAAAGGTGGGCTGGAAGCTAAGGAGAGTGGAAAACTCTGACGAGACGGAAAGGGAGACTACGAGGACCCTTCCAAGGAGCAAGAATGCACGGAATACCCCGGAAACTGACCATCGGGATTTACAGAGGAGGATCTGTCGTGGACCTTTCAAAATTCTGCCGCGGGGATTATTATTAATTTGGGGATAGACGTGGTTGGAAAGTTACCAAGAAAAACTGAGACTCCCTGAAGTTAACCCGAAGGACTGGGTTGGAGCCCATTTCAGTTTTTCTTTTTCGTTTGACTTTGGGAGGGATTATTAAATTGGAGCGCTTCCGCGCGTACAGGTGGAGGACGCTAGACGGACAATAGGGTGTCATTGTACACGCATGCACAGACTTATATGTAAATATCGGGAGAGCGATTCATGGAGTGTGACTGGGATCTATGAATCGTTATGGTTAAAGAACATATCTTAATTTAATTGGTTGTTCATTTGTTCATTTGTGTTCCATAATCAACCCACGACAATTATCTTAAGACTCTAAATGAACTGTAGAGTGTTACACACTACCCAAAAACATTTACATGTGTCTGGAAGGAAAACTATTCCCTAAAAACTACATAAATTTTAGAAAATCAGAGTAGAAATGATACATTTTTAAAATGCTTTATTGAGGAAATAAAATGGTTTATAGCTATATGTTAGTTAATTGGTTTGTAATAATATTAATGATGGCTCTGTGCTTTTTGGAAATCTCATAGAAACGGGATTTTTCAATAAACATCTCAGCTGTCAGGCACAGTGGTGGAAGAGTGATAATGTGGGATTGTAATACAGCCACAGGACTAGAACAATTTACAGGAACTGTCTGGAAACCTAAAGCCAAAGCGGGATTCAGTGGCTGATAATGAGCCAACTTTAAGGCACAACATTTGTTTGACTCCTGTCCAGGGGCCACCAAAGACATGGGTAAGATGCTAGGTGGGGAGGAGGAGAAAGATCCAGATGCAGCCAAGAAGGAGGAGGAGCGACAGGAGGCGCTGAGGCAACAAGAGGAGGAGCGGAAAGCCAAACACGCCCGCATGGAGGCGGAGAGAGAAAAAGTACGGCAGACTATCAGGGACAAGGTGAGACAACACTAATGTCAAATTGACATCCTCACTCAGACGATTGTTGGACTGTGGAAAAAACACAAGGATCATTAAAAAAACTGATGTTTGATGTGTGCAGTTTCTCCATTTACACAGCTGGACTGACAGTGAGGCGTACATTAGGGCAGGTGTAAAAACAAAAATCAATATTTATGTGAAAACTTTCTTTTGTTTTGTTTTTCTGGACTTTTTCATGCATGTTTTTTATCGTTTAGCATTCAGAGAGACTTTTTTATTACTAAAATCCATGGACTGGCTTCTTTTAATTGTTTGTCGCACTGTGACTAATGATCTGTAAAGGGAGTGTATGAACGGAGGGATTGTGGAGCAGCTGGAAACCTTTACAGTGTCATGAATCACAGAAAACGTGCTTGTCTTATATTCCAGTATTTCAGTATTTAGTGGCACCAACCTTCATCAACGTGTCAGAGCTGGTGACATATTTTTAAATAGTTTTGATCTAAGCTTGATGTTCAGGACTTGTCTGATCAGACAATTCTGACAGCTACGGTATTTTTAGGACAGATTTGGTGCTGCGGTATATTTAGAAAGACGCTGTTCGACCGGCTCTTGTTGTCAGGAGCTTCTGAAACTAAACCCTCATTATGCCAAGAATAGCTCCGTCTAATCAGCACTGCTGTTTGCTGCCTGAAATAGTATCAGTGCAGCAAACAGAACACGCTCTGAAGTGTTTTTACCAAACAGCTTTCCCATCATCATCCAGCTTCCACTCCCAGTCTATCCTGGTTAGACGTGGCATTTTTCCACAGAAAAGATGAGACTTCTTTACTCTCTCCATCCAGTATGGGCTGAAGAAGAAGGAGGAGAAGGAGGCAGAGGAGAAAGCTGCCATGGAGCAGGCCTGCGAGGGGTCTCTAACCCGCCCGAAGAAGGCAATCCCAAGAGGGTGCGGTGATGATGAGGAGGAAGACGAGGAGAGCATCCTCGACACGGTTCTGAAGTTTCTGCCGGGACCACTACAGGACATGTTCAAGAAGTAAAACAGAAACCGAAAGACATCAAAGGAACCCTGAGAGAGGGGTCCGGTCTGCTCTGGGCCGGGGTCTTTGGCGTCTGGTTGACGAAGGAAAGCCTGTGGGTGGAATTATTTGGGGTATTTCTAAGTAGGAAGGGTTTGATTGTAGTTAATAGAAGTTTAGGGAGGGGTCTAACGTTTAGAGGCTGCACACTGCCTTTAGAGATCTTTTCTTTTGTCCTTTTCTACCTTCCCCTTGAAACTAAATCTGTCAACCGCTGGTTGCATGTTTCTTGCGGTTTATTGCATTACGAAGAAGATGAATCCTTCGAAGGAAAGAGGGTTTTGTTATTTTTGGTTCTTCAAATGACACTGCCACTTTGCTTTCCACACCATACAGATCGTTTTCTACCTTTATCGCCTGGTGGAGGGCCTCGTGTTAGAAAACAGCGTTTAGGTTTGTAAGACACGTGCCTTCATGCCATTAACAGCAAGGAGTTTGTTTTGGAATATTGTGTCAGATCATAGGATATCCATCAGATTTTTCAAGAAGTCTTTTCCAAACCAGATTCATGGTGAAATCCAGTTCTGAACGTTATTTTAAAGTACTTTCATTGAACTGCCAGTTGTTTACAAGCTTAGACTGCCATCATAGACTGAACTCCTTTGTGAAAAGACAAGAAAGTTCTGGAAAAAAGTTGTCCAGATCCACAGAGCATCAAAAGAAAACCGATCAAAAGTAGTGGTCACAGTGGTCTTCTCCAAACTTGGAGCCCTGCCTCTTCCCAGCCCCCTCCTGTCCTGCCAATTACCTTAGCCAGGTGGTTCCACTACAGAAAACCTCAACACACCTGGTCCAGGTAATCAGCAGTAAGTAGAGCGTAAAAAACTTTGGAGGACCAGGGTTGAGACCACTGCTGTAGACAATCAAAGCATGAATTGATGTGACTCCACATTCCTCTTCACGTGTTGCCAATTCATTTCAATAGAAAGAACCTGAAGATAAAACTTTATTGAATTCTGACAGGTTTTTTTCTTCCAGTTTTAAAGATCTTACAAATCCAGACCAAAGAAACCCTGCTGAGACCTACTTTTTTTGTCACCACTCACCTGTGTGCACCGGCTCTCACTTAAGCTCATAGTCAGCCAGAAAAAACATTCCAACTGCCATTCTGACACTTTTGCAAAATTTACCAGAAAGGCTCTGGCAGAATCTAAAAACAATCGGATCACCAAGGTACAGAACCGAGCTGTGGCGTCATCTTTGAGTAGATCCATCGCATGAGAAAACATTCTAGGTAGTGAGAAGACTACATTTACTGACAGTTACTGGTAAAAACAAGGAAAGACCTGAGACCAGTTCCATAAAGCACCTAACTATAAAAACATCTGCACCAATTTGAAAGATCTGATTCCCTTTGCTAGAACGTCCTTTATCTACACTTGCTGTTACACCCTGCTGCTCCCAGTGTACCTGAAAGTTGCCAACACAAAGCTGTAACGCCAAGTGGACAAGAATGGGAAGATAAGGAACCGAGATGATCGTAGATGTCATGCATGGCTTAAAAAGAGATGCTTCCTTTATCTTATGAATCGACTGAAGCTCCACCATCAACAGTTCACGAGAGCAGCCGAGTATCCGGGTAGTTGAGCGGTGAAGTAATTCAACAAGCTGTAAGTGTCGAATGTTCAGGCAGCTAAAAGGGAAAGAGGTCCATCAGAGAGATGTTCAGGCTTCTCTGAGCTTCATTAAAACTCTGTGTGGATCCTTCCTAGCTGCACAATTTAACAACAATTCTGCGGAACCTGCTTTTCTTTGCAAACATAGGAATATAAAAATAAGGCCTGCCCCCCCAGCAGAAAGATGTCATGACAGATAAGCAGCTTCTTGGCAGCAAAACAACAGCTGAGTGTGGAATAGAATAAAAAAGGATTGCTTCACCTGAGCAGTACAGTACGGTCCAGACCAGACCGGTATTTTGAGTGTGTCCATTATGAAATGAATCCATTAAGCCACACTGAACCTTACCATTTTTAGGCTCCCGTTGGTTGTCGGTCTATTGAAAAATAGAACGGTTAGGGTGGAGCTTCTGTAAAGGCCCGCTGATTAGCTGAAGGACAGAAAGTTCTAAGAAAATGGTTGTATTCCTCTTTGCCGCCCGCAATCTTCTCTCAAACAGCATGAAATAATTTGTAGATACGAAGAACCAAAAGCCAAGCGGGGAAAAACTGAGCTGCTGGATGACGTTGTTGTTACCTTCACCCTGCATGCACCGTGATGGTCCAACTTTGAGTGGAAATGCTCCCCTGAATTGCCTGGACCATTCTTGACCAGACAGGAAAATACATACCGCTCTGTGGAAACGTGGCTGTAGTGATTCCTGGTCCACTTGGTTTGACGATGTTCCCCCCCAGAATAAATCAGTTACTGTGGATGCAAAAATTACAACAGTTTCCAAAGGGGTCTTAGCCCTTTGGTGGCACTCGCTATTATCTTATATAAAACAAATCAGCCTCAAGTCATTAGAATTGTAAATTTTTAATTAGTTTGTCCCAAAAAAAAGGAGTCTTCACAAAATCTTCTCTTTGGTTTCTGGTAATAGGGATATGCTTAAACATTTACGTAGACTAATTTGTGCAACAGTGTGTGAGGATCTCAGAGATGTGAATAATCTGTGCAACTTCACGGCAAATATTTTTGATTTTTTTTCTCCAACAAGTTGCAAACTTTTGCAAACACAGTGAGCAGGATGGGCTCATCTAACAAACATTTTGTTTGCTAATCTAACAAACAAAACACTAAACAAGCTTTTTCTTTATATTGTTGTAAAAAAAAATATTCAACGCAATAGATTCTTTTTGATTAAATACCCAAGGTGCATTGTGGAACTGATCCAGCTGGCACATTCAGCGGATATACGCAGATATACGCACTGCAAAACTTATTTTATTTTCTAGTTCAGATAGGACTTCACTAGAAAAAGCCATATTATTTAGATCGCAATAATTACTTTAAGCGTTAAAAAAGTATGAACATTGAAGTTGAACTGTCTTGTTTGTTTTCTGTGCAAAAAACCTCAACATAAAGTCAGAATTTAGACATTTGTTTGTACATTTCTCCCTTTCCTCTCTAAAATTGCTTAAACACGTTTACATCAAGAAAATGTACATAAAGAAAAAAAAGAAGCCATTGTCGGAAATGTCTTAATGTGATAAACGTGTACCGTAAGGGTGTGTTTCTGTGTGTGTCTTCTACATGTCTGTAATGTGAAACCATGTTGTCCTGGTTGATCCTATATGTAAATTTGTCTTGAAGCTGTTTTGTGCAGAAGCAGAGGCCTCCTAGATGTGCCATGTCTTAAAAAATAACATAAACACTACACACACAAAACTTAACACATTCCATTTAAATGTTGAGCATGCAAATATTTCTAAGAAACAATAATAAACCAAATGTAAAATAAATAAAAAAAATACTATGTTTGAAGATTTTCAGTCCTCCAGCTCATGTTCTCACAGGGTTCTTCAGGTCAACTGGACTTTAGAGGCTGATCTAGTAGACGTTTCTCAGCTCATCCCAGTTTCTCCTGCAGTTCTGAGACCTTTAGTCTTTCTTTTCTAAGACCCCCATTTTTTTACTGAACTAATCCATTGATGGCTTTAAAACACAGTTTAGCTTCCAAGATAACATTGTTTCTATATAAACAAACTATTTGAAAAGAATCTACTAAAAAGAATCAGACACAATTATTGCAAATGTTCTTCTTAATAAAGAGAATGAAAGATTTAAAAAAATATATTTTAACAGTTTCTTTCCCAGAAGCCTTTAAAATGCCTACATTTACACATTTAAACATCATACTTTAGTTTGCTTTTTCACTTGGACTGTTCATTTCTTCTCTGTACAGGATGAGTAACAGATCGACATACTGAAGGATCAAATCTTTCTTTTGTCGTATTCTTACTTCCACTCCTCACTTTTAATGCTATTTTGATTTTTAACGCATCTCATGGAGAATTTAAAGGAAACGCTGTCGTCAGAACCAGATGCAAACCTTTTCAGGTGGAAGAAGAAATAATCATAGAAACACGTCACAGCATGATGCTTTTTATTCTGTCTCTATTCAATCTGGACATCCAGCTCAAAGGTTTTTATTATATAGTAGAAGGTTAGGGGAAGGGGAAGAGAGCATGTGCAGTCAAAATGTTTTTTTAAATCAGGTTTTGTAGATGTGGGAGGAGCCAGTCGATTTTTTAACGCGCCGTTGGAGCATGTTGTTGAGAACATTCACCCAGACTGTGTTTTACTGCTTCAACATACTGCTCCTCACTGGGACTTCCACAGTTTCTGTCCAGGCTAAGCCCCCTTTACCTGCATGAAGTCTGCTCAGACTCCCACCTGCCTGAAAGTTAGCGGAGGAAAGGGTCAGATCCTGGCGTCTCTTCGCGGAAACTACAGCCATACGTCCTCTGCATGTAAACCTGGACTCACGTGGAGGCGCCACCACCCGTGGACCGCCTCTGAAAAGGGCTACAACTCTGTCGTCTGTGTGTGGGGGTGGAGGTGCTGTCAAGCATCCACCATGTCTTTGCTCGTCCTGGAGTTGTGTTTTAATCCATTCTGGCTGCTTCAGTCTGTTCTGTGTCATCCCCCCGCCGTCAGCGTCTTTAGGGCATTCGCTAGGTTATGTTTTTAGGAGGTAGAGGTGGACGGATGCTCTCTCAATTCTAATGTTAAAGGGGGGAGGGGGGGCTGTCCCAGCATCTTTTAGTTTTAAGAGCCCAGATATTCTAACCCACAGCGAAGCCTCTTCTTCTCGCTCCGTTTCTCTCGGATGTCAGACTTTATAACATTTCTCTTATGCCGAGTCCTGCCGCTCCACCTGTGGAAGTCGACTGTGGGATTTGTGATTTCTCCAAGTCCACTCCCACTGTGACGATCAAACTCTATACATTCCAGTCTTTGTGCACTAGAGCGTGTCACGCTGGCAGCTACTCTGTTGTCCACACAAGCCCGAAAGAAACAAACGGAGGGTTTCTGATCATGTGACCTCGCAGAGAAAGACCCAGAACCACAAACACATACACAGAAGTCATGCAAACTATGTTATTTTAAAAAAATAATAAAGTTCCTCTCCCAGATTTATTTTCTTGTTTAATTTAAAGTTAAGTAATTTTAAGGTGCAGAGGTTAAGAATGTAAAATATGTGTTACGCTGTTTTTCTTTGCTGCATGTCATCTATTCCATGTGAAGCCCAGTCACTGTCCAGAGTCTCACCAACAAAACTGAATCTTTTTGGGAAAGAAAATGCATTCCACTAATAAAAAATGTTTGTTAAAATCAACCCGTCTGCTGTGGTCACTTTCCTTTGATTATCTACGCATTTCAAAAATGTGTAAAGTAGTGTGTTTGAAATTTTATTCACAAAACAAACAAGCAAAAAAAGAAAAAGCAATACTGACACCCACTGTTTCAAACTGATAACTGCAGCTCAAATGTATGGGTTACTTCTATTAACATTTATGAAACCCGTTAACCCTTGTGCTATCCAATGACCATTGACGTGTTCTCCCTACCATGACAAAGGTGGATAAAGGTGAAGAGGATTTCATGTAATCCATGGACACCAGTGAAGATCACAAATCATTGAAGAAAAAAGGTTCAGAGCACTGTCTAGTGGGTCTAGATGACCCACCTCCCAACGGTAAAGTGCCTAGGATAGAACAAGGGTTAAATCACTATTAGGGTCAAGGGGTTGCTTGAGCCTATCCCAGCTAGTGTTGGGTGAAAGCAGGGTACACGCTACAGGGCTCCAGACTGCGACCAAATGGTGGCATTTTGCGACCAAAATTTGAGAGTGTGCGACTGAATTTTACATCCAGTCGCACATGTACTACCAGTAAATTTGCGTCCCCCACCTCAAGTGGCTAAAATCCGTGGAGGGGGAGGGGCCTAGAGACAATCGAGCGCATGTAAACATCTGTGGGAAGGAAACGGGGACAAATATCCCAACCTGATATGTGCGCGTGTCTGAGCCAAGGTTATTATAGTTAACGAAAACGAACGAAAAAACTAAACTAGAACTGAAAAAACATTTTCGTTAACTGAAATAAAAATAAACACGAGAGTTTTAAAAAAACGAAAACTAACTAAAACAGTTTGTTGTGTGTATAAAACTAACTGAAACTAACTAATATTAACCCCAAAAAATACTTCGTTTTCGTCTTTGTTAATACATAAGTCTTTTGGGTTGAAATAAAGTCTATTTACTTCACCCTGCTATTTTTATTGTGTGTCTGAACTAGAGGGCTGCACCCAAATCTCGCGGGATTGGGCGGTTTGAATTGTGCTGCAGGCGGGAGCGGGCGGCAAAAAAAAACCCCTGCGGGATCAGTGCTGCCATGAATTTCTCATGAATATATATTAGCGGACTAAGGTAGGCTGAGCGGCTGTTGGATTCTTATTTACTGAAGCTCCGTGAAGGCACCAGGTAGAGACGCCCAATGGCCTCTGTCATCTAACTTGTTGTTGGGGGTGTGCAACGCCCCGGCTCTTACTAAGAGCGTGCTTCAGGACGTCTGTCTGTCTATTTATTTATTTATTTTATTTATTCGTTTATTTAACAGGGACAGTGCACATTAAAAGCATCACTGCAATGCGCCAGAATTAGCCCAAAGGCTATTTTTCATCCGTAGTCCTCGGACAGGTGTTAAAAATTGTCAACCTAAAAACATCAATACATTAATTAAAAATATACATTTACAATTAAATTATCATCTAAAATACATATACTAATAAAAACATGCACATAGAGAAAACATAAAAAACAAGTATAAAAAACACAAAGGTGATAGAGGGGAGGAGGAAGGGCAGGTGTTAATCCAGTTCAATGTGAACATGTTTGCTGTGATATGAGCCAGTTTTTTAGGTTCTTTTTAAACAGAGTGTATGTGGTGATGTGTCTCATGATGTGAGGGACAGAGTTCCATTCTTGTGCTGCTGTTACAGAGAAGGCGCTTTGGCTGAAGGCACTTCTCCTCAGAGGAACTATACAGTCTTGTTGACCCGACCCTCTAGTCACTCTTGGGGAGGATCTTATTTTAACAAACTGACTGAGTGGGGGGGATGACAGACCGTTAATGATTTTATAGAATAGGCATAGTTTTGTATACTTAATGAAATTCTCCCAGCTTAACAGTTTGTGTTTTTGTAAAATGTCACAGTGATGATGTCTTATTGGTTTCCTATCCAGTACTTTAATTGTTTGTTTGTAAAGTGACTCCAGAGGTTTTAATGCTGATTTGTTTGCCCGTGACCATGTAGTGAGACAGTATGTCATGTGTGATAAAATCATTGCATGCATGAACATTGTGGCAGCTTGCAGTGACAAATTTGCCCTAATAAATCTAAAATTGGACAGGTTATACCTCACACGGTTACAAACTTTTTGAATTTGTGATTTAAAATTGAATGTTGTATCAATCAAAATCCCAAGGTATTCAAACTTTTCAACAATGTCTATTTTCTTTCCTGCCACAAAAACATCAGCCAGAATATTTTTACGGTTTGTTTTGGAAAAGAACATTGCAACTGTTTTGTTTACATTGAGACATAGACTTGACTGCTCCAACCATTTTGCCACATGTCCCATCGTTTCAGTGAGCTTCTCTGCCACATCAGATGTGTTATTGCCATGTGAATAAATGACAGTATCATCAGCATACATCTGAGTGTAGACATTTGAACAAACAGAGGGCAGATCATTGATGTAGAGTGAAAAAAGTAAAGGCCCTAGAATAGAACCTTGCGGGACACCTGTAGAGATAGGGAGAGGTGAGGAATGACAGTGATTTATCCTAACTGACTGGAATCTATTTGACAAATATGATTCTATCCATTTTATGGTACTAGAGGAGAAATTGAATTTGGTTAGTTTAGTCAGTAGCTTTTTATGATTTATAGTGTCAAATGCTTTTTTTAGATCAAGAAACACAGCCCCAACTACACCCCCTTATCCAACAGCTGTTTTATGTTTTCTGTGAAAAAGCAGTTGGCTGTCTCTGTTGAGTGCAGAGCTTTAAAACCAAACTGCATTGGATGAAGAGAAAAAGATGTATTGTTGAGGTGTTCAATGATTTGTTGGGCAATAAGTTTTTCTGTGATCTTGGACACTGTGGGTATGATACTGATTGGCCTGTAATTTGAAAGCAACATGGAGTCGCCATTTTTGTAGATTGGAATCACCACTGATGACTTCCATGCGCTTGGAAATATGGATTCAGAGATTGATTGATTGAGAATAGTGGTTAAGTGAGATGTTAAGGATGAGCAGAGTTCTTTGAGCACAAAAGTATCCATACGGAATATGTCTTTTGTTCTGCTGGACATGATTGTTTGTGCGACTTCAGTTTCAGTGACAGTCATTAAGTTAAGTATAGGCTCTGTCTTATTTATGGGACAAACATGCAAATCATTAGCTTTAAAACGAGCAGCATTTAAGGAAACAGATTCAATGAAACCTCTGTTGAAGGCATCTGCAACTGTATCTGGATCATTAGTAGTTTGTCCATTTACCTTTATTTCTAAACCTTTTTTTACATTTTGTGTCCTTTCCTTCAAGTTTTTTCAATTGGCTCCATGTTTTTTTAGAATCCCCTTTGGCATTCTTAATTATTGTCAAGAAAAAATCTGCCTTGGCCTTCCCTATGCTTTTTACCACTTTATTTCTCAATGTTGTAAATAGATATCTTGAACTATGAGATTTACTTTTGATTGCATTTTTCAGTGCTAAATCCCTCTCTTTCATCAATTTTGTAATGTCAGAATTCATCCAGGGTAGCTGGTTTTTATTTTGTTTGATTTTGATTCTTGAACTGAAGCTTTTAATTGTTTCTTTAAGTGTTTTTGTGAATAATTCACAGTCCCTTTCACAATCCGTTTTCTTTAATATCTGATTCCAGTCGGTTTGATCAACAGCATTCTTAAAATCCTCCTTTATTTTTTTTGGGATCCCAATGAAGTCGTGTTCTGTGGCAGAAAAATTAAATCTTTTCTTTGATAGCTTTCTAACTACCAGGAGGAGATTATGGTCAGAGAGGCCAGCTAACATGTTGTATGTCTTAGTTATTCTTTCTGGACGGTTGCTAAAAATTAAATCTATCTGAGTGCTGCTTGAGTTGGTAATTCTTGTTGGGCCCTTAATTAATTGCACAAGATCAAATTTGTCAGTCACCCGCTTTAGATTTTTTCTTGCTGATGTATCCTCCCAGTTTATATTAAAATCCCCCAAAATCACAATTTCCTAACTTAGGTTACAGTTTTTGAGTAGCCTTTCAAACTGTTCATAAAATGCACCATCTGATGAGGGGGGACGGTAAATCACAATAATTGTGAATGACATTTGTGGAGACAGTATAACATTAAGGCCTAGGCACTCCAGTGCATGGGCATCAGGCCAAACAATTTCCCTGCACTGAATACTGTCCTTAATATAAACCATGACTCCACCACCCTTTGCACCCTCCCTGTCTTTCCTGAACAGTTTGTAGCCCGGGATAATAAGTGCTGCAGAGGGGGCATTTTCATTAAGCCAGCTCTCAGACAGACAGAGGTAATCAAGATTTGAATCAAGCAGTAAGTGTTTTATCTGTTCAGTTTTTGACATGATGCTTCTAATGTTTAAATGTCCACCTAAAATCCCTCTGGGCTTAGATCTAGAATCCCACACTATTTTTGAGTAACTGACAGTTCGAAAGAATGACCATTTCCGGTTTTTGGCGATCCCCGGATTCAGTTGCTTCCTGTTTACATCGTGCGTTGCCATGGTGACTGAGTGACCGTGAAGTGAAGTTTGAGGAAAAGTTTGTTGTCGTTGCCAGTATGGATCTTGTTTCTTGGTCCTATATAATATTGAGTTTGAAGCGCGCTGTTGAACCTTTGACTCCGGACTGCCGCGATGCTGCGATGCTCCGACACACGCCCCGGGATCCCGCGCTGCCACAAGCCTCCCGCCGCCGGACCACCCCGGCACCGCGCCTTCCAAGCCATCGCCCCCGGCTCCCCGGACAAGCAGCTCAAGCGCAGTTGTTGTTGGTGGTAGAGGATTCAGCTGGTTAGCATGGCGTACCAAAGCACACGAGGGTGCAGAAGAGCATACCTGTAAGGTAGGAGCGATGCGTGTAGCCGCCGCTGCACGGTTAGCTTTTCCTGATGTCCCGGTGATCGGGCCTGGGCATGGGTGGATGTCCCCGGATAACATCAAGCAGATTGTAATGATAAGTCCAGTGGCAGATACAGATTTTGTTACCGCTGTTGTACTAGTCCGGTTGGTGATCTTGTAGAGTGACGGATAAACGAACGTCGTAGCCAGTGCGTGGGTCCCAAAGCCAATACTTGTTTTCGCCATAACTAAATTCTTTTGTTTACAGCTCACAGCCATATAATGTTTGGTCGAATTGGTTAGAGAATGGAACAATTGAGCTCTGTTGTCCACTCTCCATTGAGGTTCACTTAAAGGCTTCAACAAGTTTGAGAGTATACAGTAAATTAGGAGCGTCGTGATTATGCCTGTCCCTCCGTCCGCCATCTTCCAACTCTCCGCGCACGCACACTTTTAACCGAATGGGATTTGTGAAAATATATTTAATAATTAAGTTGCAAATTACACAAAAGAGGAATGCATGAAAAGATGAGGCTGGAGGAGGGACATGAATCTCTTTAATAATATCAATACAAATACGTGTTTTTTTCCTGCGGGACGGGAGACGATACAAAATCAATGCATCTCTATTACTGTGCGGGAATAAATTCTATGAGTTTTGCGGGTGCGGGCGGGAGTGGACATACATATTGTGGGTGTGGGCGGGAGTGTAACGCATACGTTGCGGGAGCGGGCGGGATTGGTCAGAAATTCAGCGGGTGCGGGATGAAGAAAATAGTCCCGCGCAGGGCTTTAATCTGAACCTTACGGCATCACGTAGTCTGTGACGTCACGTGATGTCTGTCAGACACTGCCGGCTAGCGTGGTCATAGACATGTACATGAGGGTGATGGCTGCATTAAAAGTTGGGAGAAAGCGGGAGAGTCCTATTTGGGACTTTTTTGAATATAACAGCGTCGAAAACAGAAGTAAGTGCCTTGTAGTCGAAGCAGGAGACAAAATTTGTGGAACGCTCCTCAAAGGGAAAAACCCTACGAATCTAAAAGTACATTTAAAAAGCGCACACAACAACGCAAATCAACAGTACCTAGACAAGCTAGGCTGTCGCCCGCCCTCCCCCGAAAAAGAAGCGAGAGCAGATAACGTAATGCTGTTATCGGCTGTTGTATTTTAATTTAAGGATGGTTGTCCTTGTGTCCTCTGAATAATAAGTGTTTCAAAATGTATCTTTGATTGAGTTTTTATTATACAATACTTATTCTGGTGATTTTGAATCATGCACCTGACAAATATCCTAATTTACAAAAAAAAAAGAAAAAATTAAAACTAACACAAACTAATAAAAACTAAACTAAAACGAAGCAATTTCAAAAAATAAAAACTAATAAAAACTAGTAAAGCAGCCTCTAAAAACTAATTAAAACTAAATAAATTTAAAAACAAAAATTCAAAACGAAATAAAAACTAAAACTAATAAAAAATCCGAAACTATTATAACCTTGGTCTGAGCTATAAGCAAGCGAACTATTGATTCGTTTTTCTGACCTGCGGCTAGTGTACCAGTGCCAGAGTGTACAGCAGGGGTCCACATTAAGGAGTTCCTTACTTTCCTCTTTAGAACGTGTCTTTTCGCTCGTAATTTTCTAAATACATGCAGTCAGTGCTGAACTTTTCTCTGGGCCGCACAGACCCGAAGGAAGGTTAAGGTTATGGTTACGGTTAGGGCGCGCGGCAGCGTTCAACCCCGACCAAACGATTCTCATGCACGGCTGTTACGGCAGCACATCGCTCCCGCGGGAGTCGGGTCAGCTGAGGAGAATAAATGTCCCACACCCACATGAGTGACAGCTAACGGGGCTTTAACATTAAACTCGTGCAAGCGACAGGCGACAGCACGATTTAGTCTTAGACTCACTTAAAACACGTGGGAAAAATGCAACGATAGAGATGTGTTTGAGATCAACCAGCGCCGCGCCTGGATCGTTGGGGAGCCCAGGCGGGGGGGGGAATGACGGCGAACCTGCAGCGCTCACTCAACTACAAAAACCCATCAGGACACATGTCCCATAATGCATTGTTTTGTAGTCATCAGGGCAGCTTTCAGTAAGTGCAGTACTACATTTCCAGCTGTGTTCCCTCAGGTTGGGGCCTTGCGCTAAACGGTTAACGTCCGTCCCAGTGCCACAGAGACAGTTTACCGCACATTCATGTCAAAAGGACAACTTAAAATGACATATGAACCAATAAAGCATGTCTTTTGGACTGTGGGAGGAAACTGGTAGAAATAGATAAGACGATAATAATAATTAATTGATACTTTATTTATCCCACAATGGGGAAATTCTTCTCCGCATTTGACCCATCCCCTGGGGGAGCGGTGAGTTTTTCTGGGCCCATGTACACAGCTGAACTCTAACCCGATCAAAAAATTTTGCACATGTAACCGAGGCTACTGATGGCGGCTCAGCTGCCTTCCACCAGAGGTAATGTGAGGTTCAATGTCTTGCCCAAGGACACTTCGACATGTGGGCAGACAAGGCGGGAATCAAACCTGCAATATTTGGATCAGAAGTCAACCGCTCTACTGCTGGACAACAGCCTCATAGTTGTGAATACTCAACTATTTTAATTTAAGAAGAAAAAGAAATAACTTCTAATGAAGATTTGCTGTGCATCGAATACTGAACATAAGGAAAAAGGCCAAAATAAATAAATTAATTTTTATACCATAAAACTACATTGTCAAGTTAAGCTTAAAAAGTTGATCATAAAGACTGTAAAGTTGAGGTAAACTACCATATTGTAATCATAT
Source organism: Oryzias sinensis (assembly GCA_037389245.1). NCBI lineage: Eukaryota > Metazoa > Chordata > Actinopteri > Beloniformes > Adrianichthyidae > Oryzias > Oryzias sinensis. Next base: position 30,097,238 of record CM074496.1, on the reverse strand, counting down.
TTTTAAAACATAACTCTAAGGCTTTTACATGTACAAGTTAATCATATAGATTTTTTTTAAATCCATTGCTGTGATTCCCTTTATTTCCCCATTTCTAAAAAAAAAACGTGTCTAAAATAGCCCAAAAGTAGCAAAGTAAAAGTACTGTGTATACTTTCAAATTTACTCAGCACAGTATAGTAGAGTAATATAATACCGTTTACAGTATTTACAGGGATCCTCTCATAGGAACGTGTCCTGTTCCTGAGTGGTTCACTAGTGAAAACAACAAGCTAACTGTTTTAAGCTAGTGGCGAAAACGAGCGGGAGAAACACAGAAACTCACTGCCGCGCGCTCCTCCCAGGCCTGAGCGCTCAGGAGTCCTCCGCCGTTCCTGCTGGTTCTCCTCCTCCTCCTTCTTCTCCATCTGGTTCTTCTTCACCTCCTCCTTCTCCGCAGAGGAGCAGCTCGCGGGTCTTTTGTTATCAAACTTTATTGACAACAGACAAATGTACAAATTCCAGAGTCATAAACAGAACATTCATAGATTCACAGTGGAGGTCTGTTTCCGCCAAAGGAAAAACCATGTTTAAAAGAATATGCCGTAACTATGAGAAAAGAGAAATATAAATTAAAAAAAGACAAAAAGTCCCAACTAAAACATCAAAGAATAAAATAATATATACAAAGTCAAACATGTGATATAAAGAGCCAAAAAATGAAAGATAAAAGGAAAACACTTCATGTCAGCTTCAGTTCAATTCAATTTTATTTATATAGCCCAATATTACAACACAGGTTTCTGAACGGGCTTCACATCGGTAATTGTACAAAACATAAAATCAGTTCTAAAATTCAACAGCTGATTGCTAAACTAAACTAAACTACACTAAACTAAACTACACTACACTACACTACACTAAACTGGCCATCCCTGCCCTTTGACCCTCCTTCTTGGTCAGTATCAATACATCAATAGAATGTCGATGCGTTAAGGACCCACCCCAACTAAAATCATGTTTTTGGTCTTTCAACACGATCTTGAGGCATTTTTTCATGATGGAGGACATGTATAAAGGAAATTCAGATGAAAATTGTGTTACTCAGTATTTCTTTACTCAAATCATTGTTAATCAAGAGTAGATGAAAAACTGCTGTTAGAAGCTCTTCCTCCTCTTTTCTGGTAGCTCCAACCTCAGCATTCTTTTACCAACATCATCACTTGTGCATGGATCTCCAGAACTTCTACCATCATCTGCTCCTCTGATGGAGTCATTCCTGATCCCTCTCCCAAGGAGAACCTCAGCATCAGCATCTTCCTCTCTGCTCCTCCAGCTCTGCCTCCTCACTCTAGGAGTTATTATTTATTATTATTTATAAGTTATTATTTTTGGCGGATGACATTGTAATTTGCAGTGAGAGTAGAGAGCAGGTGGAGGAACAGCTAGAGAGGTGGAGGTTTGCTCTGGAAAGAAGAGGCATGAAGGTCAGTCGTAGTAAGACAGAATACATGTGTCTGAACGAGAGGGATCAAGGTAGGAGCGTTAGGTTACAGGGGGCTGAGGTGAAGAAAGTGCAGGAGTTTAAGTACTTGGGGTCAACAGTTCAGTGTGATGGGGAGTGTAGAAAAGAGGTGAAGAGGCGAGTGCAGGCAGGTTGGAGCGAGTGGAGGAAAGTGTCAGGAGTGTTGTGTGACAGAAGAGTGTCAGCAAGACTCAAAGGAAAGGTGTACAAGACAGTGGTGAGACCAGCTCTGCTCTATGGGTTAGAGACGGTAGCAGTGAGACAGAGACAAGAGGCTGAGATGGAGGTAGCGGAGATGAAGATGTTGAAGTTCTCCTTAGGAGTGACCAGGTTGGACAGAATAAGGAACGAGTACATCAGAGGGACGGCTCATGTTGCCTGTGTTAGCGACAAAGTCAGAGAAGCCAGACTGAGATGGTTTGGACATGTTCAGAGGAGGGATAGTGGATACATTGGTAGAAGGATGTTGGAGATGGAGCTGCCTGGCAGGAGGGCAAGAGGACGGCCAAAGACGAGATATATGGATGTCTGAACAGAGGACATGAAGTTGGCTAATGTTAGGGTAGAAGATGTCCATGATAGAGTGAGGTGGAAAAGGATGATTCGCTGTGGCGACCCCTGATGGGAAAAGCCCAAAGAGAAAGAAGATTTTTGGCCCACAGAAACAAAGAGAAAGTGTCAGCAGCTACCTTCATTCTCTGTCTCTTAAACCCTCAAATTAAGTCAGAAATCTAGGGGTAATCATGGACTCTGACCTGAACTTTAACAGCCATATCAAGTCAGTAACATCAGCGGCATGTTACCATCTGAAAAACATTGCCAAAATCAAAAACATAGTGTCAAAGCCAGACCTGGAGATACTTATCCATGCATTTGTCTCCAGTAGGTTAGACTACTGTAACCGGCCTGCTCACCGGCCTCTCCAATCCAGCTGTAAAACAGCTTCAGTACATCCAGAATGCTGCTGCTGGAGTCCTGACCAGAACCAGGAAGTATGATCACATTAGTCCTGTGCTCAGGTCTCTGCACTGGCTCCCTGTACCTCAAAGAATAGACTTCAAAGCAGCTCTGCTTGTGTACAAGTCTCTCCATGGCCGAGCACCAAAGTCCATCTCTGACATGTTAGTGCCATATGAACCATCTCGTACTCTGAGGACCTCAGGGGCCGGCCTCCTGTTGATTCCCAGAGTCAGAACTAAACAAGGGGAATCAGCGTTTCAATATTCTGCAGCTAAAATCTGGAACAGCCTCCCTGAAGGCGTAAGACAGGCCTCTTCTGTGTTCATGTTCAAATCTAGACTTAAAACATTTCTGTTTAGCCGTGTATATGACTGAAAGGTCCTATCTGCACTTTTCTTTCTTTCCTTTATTTTTAAATCAATTTTCACATTTTTTCTTTTCTTTTAAAGTAAATGTTACGTTGATTATTTCTGTGATGTATTGTGATTTTAATGCATTTTTCTGTTTTGTGAAGCACCTTGAATTACTTTGTGTAGAATTGTGCTATACAAATAAACTTGCCTTGCCTAAACCAACAACATGGCTGAAAGTCTCTTCACTCAGTCGTCGAGTTTTGTGATGTTCCTGCCAAGTTTTCCTTCTCTGAACGTTCACGTTTCACAAATGTCTGCAGTCGGACCGGTTTGGAGAAGTGAAGAGGCAAGAAGCTGATTATGTGCAACAAGGCAGAGCTGAAGTTTAAGATCAGAGAATCGGGTATTTATACTCAACTGGAATTGAAATGATGAATGAGTTTCTCCTCTAAAGACTCCAAAAATGATCTGTGGTTCAGAGACTGCATTTGATCCAACTTGATGTACTTTTTCTTTCTTTTGTGCAAACCACTGGACAGCTACTACATATTTACTACACAGTTAAAATACATTTACTCATTCTGTTGATTTAAAAGAAGGTCTAATGATGGTCTAAACTCCTGTTTGCATAGATAAAAGTTGATTTATTTACTTACACATCAACACAGCTTTTGGTCTGTTTTGATCTGAAATCTAGGGGAAAAACTGAGAAAAGATGACACAATTTTAATAACCTGGAAAATCCCAAACATGACTTTTTCCCCATTATATCAAGGTTTCAATGCTCTTTTATTAAAATTGAATCATTAATCAAACTAAAAGTAAAGTGACATTTTTTCTATTCAAACTGTTCAGAACTCTTGCTTTTTTATAAAAAAAAAGGAAAATAAGCATTAAATGTGAATTGTTAGCAATTACAAAACCCAAACAGCAATGAAATACTCTATTACAAAAGGACTCAGTTACTCAAAACGAAGTCATAATGTGGATTTAAGTACAAACAAACAGAGATCCCGTCTCTTATACCTGCAGAGAAGTCCTCAGGTGAGCCGCGGCGGGAAATCTGACTCAGGCAGGTGAGACATTGAGGGGAGGAGCTTCACTTCCACTCATTTATTCAATCTCAGTTTTTTATTAACAGAAAAATGTAACTGTCTAACTAGAAGGAGCTGCATTTCCAGAAGAACATGCAGGGTTGAATGATGTATTGCTGAATGAAGATGAAACCTAAAGGGTTGTAATGGGCAAAATAAAATAAAATAAAGAAATGTTCAAAGTTGACCGTAAATAAAGTGAAAACAGGACAATAACAAAAATAGATATGTTTGGTTAAAATGCCAGAAACCAGCGACCTCATGCACCAAGGATTCTCCATGTGTTTCAATGGAGGCTAAAATCCTGTAGTATCTGGAAAAATTCAAGGATTTGAAGGACCAAAAGTCTCAGCTGGAAAAACCTGAACATTTGAATAGTTAAAATAGATGAACAATTGTAGGAGGAGTTAAGCAGCAAAAACTGGTGGAAGATACTTGAATAAAGAAAGAGAAACAGGAAAACAATGGTTGGTTGAAAACTTTATAGGATTCAACCCAGTATAGCTAAACTCCGCCCCCTAGTGGTCCTAGTTATATCCTGCACTACAGAAATCCTTCATTGATGGAATCCATCACCTGATGTTCTTGTGATTCTGATTTACTAATCTGTCGTAGCTTTCACTGGGACCTTCAGAGTAAAGGTCAGAGTTAGTGTTTGGAGGGCACAAATGTGTTTTTGATCCTCTTTTGGTGAATGAGGGACTTTCCTCATCTTTGCAAGAATCTGTGAGAAAAATTTCCCAAAAAAGGGAACTCAATAAAAAAAAGACACTTTCCCCGCCTCTGTTTTATTTTCAGTCAGAACACAGAACTTTGACACAAATCGTCATATAAACGTAAAACAAAATATAAATATTTTCCAAATGGATATTTAGTAAAACCTGACTAATAAATATTTTCAGTCAGGATAATAATAGCCCCCCCCCCCCCATTAACCTTATGCAACTTTTACTGAAATGACCTTCATTAAGACGCAACAGCAGCAGCATCAAAACAATTGTATCTCCGCCTTCATCAGGATGGAACGCCATCTTCCTGCTGCAGAGGCAATGGGCAAGTTCTTTCGCGGTCCGCCGTCCTCCCTGGAGCTGAACTGAACTGAAACGCGATGAAAGCTTTTTCTGAGCACGGTAACAGAAAGCCCGCTGGATTTGCACTTTACCCAGAGAGTATGACACAAGGAGGAACACAAAGTCAAATAACACACAAACAATGTTTTCAGGACCACGCCTCCCAGAGGTCGCCCACAGGTCAAGCTCGTTTTCAAGACATGGTGGCGTAAAAATCCTTGTGCAGTCCACAGGATTAAAAAGGTGTACGTCCCGTCTTCACGGACCATTTCTCACCCGCAGACAGCTCGTATCCACCCGTAAAGACGGTTACGGCGAAGGTTTTAGCGTGCAGCGAATCTCTAGCTCAAGGCTGAGTGTGAGTCTGCCGGTTCCTCGTGTTCTGGCTTTTCTTCTACAGAGAACACAGACGCACCGAGGAGGCGACAGGTAAACCCGACCAGGTCCACAACCCAAAACCAGCCCTCAGGGGCTCCGTGAAGGTGGTGCTGAAGGTGTGGAGGTGGGTCAGCATGTCTGAAGACACTCTATAGAAGGACAGAGTACCGGCGGGATGGTCCAAGTACACGGCTACTCTGTGAGGGCCGGAGGAGGAAGAGGAGGAGGATGAAGGCACGGTCTTGCCTTTCTTGTTGTGCCACACAGAGTAGCTGCCCTGGGAGAAGTACAGAGTCCAGGACTGAGTGTTCCCGCCGAACCATTCGTGGTTCCCCTCTCCTCCCCTCATGGTTCCTCTGTAACTCACAGACACGTGAACGCCACCCGTCAGCTCCGCCTCCCAGTAACAGCGACCGGTCAGAGTGTTCCCACACAGCAGCTGATGGCTCTTGAGGAAGCGGTCCAGGTGGTCGGGGTACGGCTGCTCCTCCTCCACAAATGTCACCCCCCTTTGGTCCTCAGACAGTTTCAGGTTCTTGTGGACTGTGTTTGGGTCGAAGCTGAGTTCACAGACGTCTGAGGGGCAGAACAAAGCAGGAAATCCTCCGTGACTCAGCACTTTCAGATTAAACCTTTTTCGATTGATTTGCTTGAGTTTTTATCCACAGAGCCTTTCAGGAAAACGGATGCTTTGGGCAGATTGTTGCATTCAACAGTGATAATGGCATCAGTTTTGAGCTCAAGTCATATAATCACTCGGTGCACCCCAGGGCACTGTGCCCGGGCCCCCATTTAAGCTGTTTAGGCTGTGAAACTGAATCTATGACCAAATGAAATATAAATAGAATAAAAAAATCAGAAAACTTTGTGTGTTTTAAACTCTTACATTTCTTCAGTCCTGGTCTTAACCACTGGACTCCGGCCGGCTCCAACCTGGAAAACGTTTCATTGTGTATCACCATGGAGACGATATTCCTTTTCATGTTTTTGTTTTATTGGATGTCATTCTTTGTACCTGAGCGCCTCCAGCTTGCAGTTCGGATCCTCCCGTTTGGCGGACAGAAGCTTGGTTCCCAGGTCTCCTGGATAGTTGTAGCTCAGGTCCAGCTCCTTCAGATGGGACGGGTTGGAGCTCAGGGCTGCATCCAGACAAACGCAGCCTTCCTCTGAAACCTGGCAGCCCGACAGCCTGCAGATACCAACGGATGTTCAGTCTCCTCTATCAAGAGCTTCACGCCGTCCAAAGCAAATGTGGTGGAAAAACAAGATGAAACCAGAAGAAGCTGCATTTCCAGGAGAAACTGCAGGACTGATGCTGTACTACTGAATGAAAAGGAAACTTAAAGGGTAATAATTGGCAAAAATAAAACTTAATGAATAAATAATCAAAGTTGACCATAAATAAAGTGAAAACAGGACAATAACAAAAAACATATTCTTGTGAAAGATGCAATGCTGGGTATTGAACAGTAAGGTTCTACTCCACAGCTCAGGTGTCACGCCATGACGCCACCAACCAGCTTCAGTGGGCGGGGCATATAACAGCTGTTTTTGATCATTCAGCGACTCTACGGCTCTGCGACTCTCTGGCATCCAGGATGATTTAATAGAAAAGTAAAACTAACAACTTGACACAAAATATATCTTTGAAAAGCCAACAAAAATACCTACGTTTTCTATATTTCTTATTTGACATTCTAAACATGAGGGAACTTTGTTCGTAAAAGTTGAAGGCTTTTTTCCTCCGTCTACTGGCACAGCTGTGACGTCACGCCAGAGAGAGGGGAAATTGTCGAAAAGTAATCAAAGTTTCAAGTCCATTTGTGAAAAAAACTGAAATATTTTTTAAGTCCAAAGCGTTGTGAGCATTTTGACGTTTTACTGGTCTCTCTAGCTGAAAGAATTCCAGAACAAGAAGCTCCTAAACACGGTGAACTTTGGTGAAAATGACGGAAGCCTCTCCCATTGAAACCCATTATAAGGATGAAATTACCACAAAGTTTAGAGGTTTTGATTCAAAAATTAAAGCATATTTTAAAAATCTGAAAGAAGTGGAATCAGTTTAAAGTCTTTTGAATATGTTGTGGTTTGACTGGTGTCTCTAGCTAAAAGAATGATGTATTTATAATGATTAAAAGAAGCAAAAGCTTTCAAGGATTCCCCATGTGTTTCAATGGAGGCAAAAATCCTGGAAGATCCTGGAATATTTTGAAAAGTTCAAGGATTTGAAGGACCAAAAGTCACAGCTGGAAAAAGCTGAAAGAGCTGAACATTTGAACAGTTGAATGGTTAAAATAGCTGAAACACTGTAGGAGGAGTTAAGCGGCAGAAAATGGAGGAAGATACTAGAATAAAGAAAGAGAAACAGGAAAACAATGGTTGGTTGAAAACTTTATAGCATTCAACCAACTAGAAGAAAGGATTTGTGAAGTCTGTGGTTTTCACCTGAGAGATTCCAGCCGACAGTCCAGAGTCTTCAGTGCGGCAGACAGATGCTTCACGCCAGCATCCAGCAGGTCGTTGTTGCTCAGGTCCAGGTCCGTCAGAGAGGAGGAAGAGCTCAAGACTGCAGACAGAAGCTCGCAGCTTTCCCCTGAAAGACCGCAGCACTGCAGTCTGAGGAGAAGCAGGAAAAAACCTGCATTAGGAGGGAAAGAAAAACCTTTTCTTGTCTCCTAACAAAGAGACAAGCTGTGAGCCAAACAGAATAATCTCAGAGCAGAAATGTTCTGAAAAATACGTAGAAATTCCATCATAGAACTGCTTTCATGGTCACTTAAAGGACATTTAAGAATCCTGCAGCTGTGGACCTTCTTGCGGGACACTGACCGCTTTCTCACCTGAGAGTCTCCAGGTGACACTGTGGACCTCGGAGTCCGGCCGACAGCAGCTGCACTGAAGCCTGCAGCGGGTTGTTGCTCAGGTCCAAATCCCTCAGGCGTGTCTGGAGGTGGAAACACTGCAGGCTTTTCTCGGAGAGCAAACAGCCGCTCAGCCTGGAGAGACAGGAGGTCTGCATGAAGACGAGTTCTCCTGGCTTCACCTCTGAGAGGTTCCAGCTGTACTTCACTCAGTGTTCTGGCATCCATAATGAAGGAACATGAAGGAGTTCAGACTGAGAAAATATCAAAGTGACGCCGGTTCAAATCCCCTTTGTGCGACTTTACGACGACACCTCTGAAACTCATCCTGATTTTTCATTAGATCAATGGTTAAATGTAATGATTGAAAGTCAAACTGTTATTGGGTGTTTCAGAAGCTGTGGCCTGACGTCACAATCACAGCAGACGTCCCAAGAATGTTCCAGAACCGACCCGGGTTTGCTCAGAGGAAAGGTCCAAAACTCCTCCTGCATCTCTACCGCAGTCGTTGTGTTGGTCTGATTTACGGGAAACGTTTGGTTGAAGCCGCCGCCAACGAAGGCTCAGCCAGTTCTTAGCCCAGAGGTTCACTTATTTTTCCACTCTGCACTAGTTTGTACATGCTGTGTAATAAACATGAAATTATGTTTGTTTAAGTAAAGTTTTTCTACTGACTTAGAGAAACAGCACAACACGGTGACTGTTCATTTCATGCAAAAATCCAGGCGCCCTAAGAGTTTCCTCGCCGCCTCAGCATGCGACATGAGGCGGCGAGGAAACTCTTAGGGCGCCATTGTTTGCTAACAATTCCCCCAGTGAGAAGCAGAGCTCCGTGGAAAAAGCTTCAGACGAGGGTTCAAATCCAGCCTTTGAACAAACATTTCTACCAATGTATGTGTTTGTTTTTTAAATATTTACTCTTTTTACTTTATTTTCATTTTTAAACCCTGATATTTTAAGTATCCTAATTTCAATTTGATTAGTATTTAATGATTTGGTCGTCTTTTTTAAATGTAGTTTCTTTTATTTTTAGTTTGAAATTTTTTATCCTCCCTTTTTTATTTAACTTTCTTTATTTTTATTTTTCGGCTGCTACCCAAAATAAACGCAAAAAAAGTCAAAGCACTTTTATTATTCCAGAAAGAAATTGTTCTTGGGTTTTCCGGCAGATCACAGCAGAACTGGGACTGCAGTCAGAGGAGACTGGACCCTTCCCTTCAGAAAAAGCCTTTTTGGTCCGACTGCTGTTTCTGTTAGAGCTGCTACTGAGTGGAACTTCACAGCCGTAACTATCAGAAATCAAAACACATATAATTTATTCAAGACACAATTAAAGAAATGGCTCATGTGTCTGATTTTAGATTGTTTTATCACCAATTTGTTTTTAGGGTAACTGCTAATTGTATTGAATGCATTGTTTAATAAATGTAAGTAATACTATGTAATTTTGATCTTTTAGGGTGATTTTAACATCTACCCAGGGACTACAGATGAAAAATAGCCCTTTGGCATATTGACAGAAATGTTTATTAAAATGCACTGTCCCCTATATTAAATAAATAAATAAATCTCAGCAGGAAAGGAAAATCTGGATCTGGATTAAAGCGGAGCGGAGCACCAACAAAGGTTCATCATCCAAGTACTACTGAAGGAGGGTGGCACCACCTGCCTGTGCAGCACTGACCTGAGAGTCTCCAGAACACAGTTTGGACTCTGCAGTCCTCCCCAGAGCAGCTCCAGTCCAGAATCCTGCAGGCCGTTGTTGCTCAGGTCCAGATCTCTGAGGCTGCAGAACCGGGAGGTGAGAACCGAAGCCAGAGCCTCACAGCTCCTCTCCGTGAGGCTGCAGAAGCTCAGACTGAAAGAGATCTACAGTCAATTATTGTGTTTCTATGTCTGAAGACCGTGAGTGAGTCTCCTTACACAGCTTTGCTGGACGCTTTGACCACTGGCATCAGCCTGAGAAGAACGTCTTCGAGGGAGGAGAACTTCTGCACGTCAAACACGTCCAGGTCTTCCTCTGAGGACAGTAGGAGGAAGACCAGAGCCTGACACTGAGCAGAGGACAGTTTTTCTGCGTGGAGATGACCGGATGTCAGAACCTCCTGGATCTTCTTCAGCAGAGAATCGTCGTTCAGCTCGTTCAGACAGTGGAACAGGTTGATGCTCTTCTCCGTCGACAGCTCTTCCTCAGTGATCTTCTTGTGGATGTGCATCAGTGTTTCCTGGTTGCTCTGTGAGCTGCTCCCTCCTTCTGTCAGGAGACCCTGCAGGAGCTTCTGGTTGGTCTGCAGAGAAAGACCAAGGAGGAAGCGCAGGAACAAGTCCAGGTGTCCATTTGGACTCTGCAGAGCTGCGTCCACAGCATACTTGTGAAGATGATGAAGGTTCGGTTTGATAAAACGCTTTGAAAACTGTCTGGACAAGAAAGATGTTTGCGTTTCCTTCAGCAGGTTGACTCCAGAGTTGATGAAGGTCTGATGGACATGAAGAGCAGCCAGAAACTCCTGAACGCTCAGGTGGACAAAGCTGAACATCTTATCTTGATGCAGTGCCGTTTCCTTTTTGAAGATCTGAGTGAAGACTCCTGAGTACCACGATGCTGCTGAGATGTTGATGCCACACTCTGTCAGGTCGCATTCGTAGAAGATCAGGTTTCCTTTCTGCAGCTGCTCAAAAGCCAGTTTGGCTAAAGACTCCACCATCTCTCGGTTCTGCTCAGTCCAGTGTGGGTCGGCCTCGGTCCCTCCATCGTACTTCCTCTTCTTCTGCTTGGTCTGAACCACCAGGTAGTGGACGTACATCTCCGTCAGGCTCCTGGGCAGCCCTCCGGCCTCTCTGCTCCTCAGCACGTCCTCCAGAACCGTGGCGGTGACCCAGCAGAAGACGGGGATGTGGCACATGACGTGGAGGCTCCGGGAAGTCCTGATGTGGGAGAGGATCCGCTCCGTCTGCTCCTCACCCCTGAATCTCCTCCTGAAGTACTCCTCCTTCTGAGGGTCGGCAAAACCTCGGACTTCTGTCACCAGATCCACAAACTCAGCCGGAACCTGACTGGCTGCAGCCGGTCTGGAGGTGATCCAGATGCGAGCAGACGGAAGCAGCTTCCCACTGATCAGGTTGGTCAGCAGAACCTCCACCACGGAGGCCTCCGTGACCTCAGACAGGACCGGGTTGTTGCGGAAGTCCAGAGGAAGTCTACACTCATCCAGACCGTCGAAGATGAAGAGAACCTGGAACGGATCAAAGGCCGAGATCCCTGCTTCTTTGGTTTCTACAAAGAAGTGATGAACCAGACCCACCAAGCTGAACTTTCTGCCCTGCAGCACATTCAGCTCCCTGAAGGTGAACGGAAACAGGAACTGGATCTTCTGGCTGGTTCTGCCTTCAGCCCAGTCCAGAGTGAACTTCTGCGTTAAGCTGGTCTTCCCGATGCCGGCCACGCCCTTCGTCAGCACCGTTCTGATTGGTTCAGGCTTCTCAGGTGTTGCTTGGAAGAAATCTTCTTCTCTGATGGTTCTTTCCGGTCTGTCCGCTCTCCTGGTTGCGACCTCGATCTGCCTGAACTCGTGCTCTTCTCCGAGCTCTCCAGGCCCCCCCTCGGTGATGTGGAGCTCTGTGTAGGTCTCGTGCAGAGGAGAGCTTCCTGCGTGAGCCACGCCTTCCAGCACACTCTGGACGTTGGTCTTCAGCCTGGTCCTCAGTCGCTGCTCGCAGACGGAAGCTCGACGCTCTGGGGAAGAAAAAACTGTTTTTAGAAGCTTTCAGAGAAACCTCTGGCTCTTCCTGAAAGTCCTCTCACTTTCCAGCAGATGATGGTCCATCTGCTTTGAGTCCAGACATGTTTGTTGTTCTTTTGTCGTCTGATCACCTCCAGCTGCTGCGCCTTCGTCTTCAACGCTGAAAACATCCATCATCTGCATCAGTTTCAAAGATCTCTGTGTTTGCAGTACATTTCTTCTGTTTGGTAATAGATACAAACTTTATTGGCAAAGTGAAACTTCAACACAAAAGAGTCAAGAAGTGACTTCCTTCATTCAAGTTTTTTTAATACATTTAAGCATCTTCAGACCTTTTTTCAGGGTTTGTTCTCCTGCTTTTTGGTCCACCAAAAACCTCAAAATAATGAAGAACTTTATGACGTAACAGTTCAGAGGATTAACTTTCGACCAAAACTTTGAGTTTCCACTCACAGCGATCGATCTGGAAAGGTTCTGTGGTTCCCAAAGGTGAGGGGGGTCTTCATCGACTGGTTACTCCTGAGAGACCAACACCCGGACTCAGAGGACTTTGGACCCGGATGCTGGATCCTGAAACCAAACACACCAACATGCTGAGACAAAACCCTCCTCTCACTTTCACCTCCCTGAGCGATTGACCTATAACCTTTTAAGGCTGAAGCTAATATTTGAGCTAACACTGCACAGACGTAGTCCCAGGGCTCCATCTGAGCAGAATTAACCACTGTGGTAACGGAACCCGGAAGGTAAAGCCCCTGCATGTGGACCCAGGTCTGAGGAGGTTCATGCAGCCGTCATTGAAGTACCGTCAGCACAAATGTCTCACAGTAGGGCTGCACGATGTGAGGAAAACTCGGGAGATGCGACATTAGTGGTTCATTTTGCGATGAGGACATAACTGACGATACATGAACAAATACGAAAACAACCAAAAACATAATTTCTACTTGACTGCAACACTTTAATTTAAAAAATTAACCCTCGTCTACACATCTAACATAAAAGAGCTCCATCCAACTGTTCAACAATGTGAAGGCGTCCATCCGATTGGTCAAATCCATAAAAGGATTTATTTGATCCGTTAAATACTTCAAGCTGCCATAAGATTGTTTTGGGACATTTAAGGTAACCATTTATTGCAGTCTATGCCGTCTTTTGCGATGTGAGTGTTGCACAGCTGGATATTGTGATATCCATAAGTTTGTGATTTACTGTGGAGGCCGATGTCAAAGTGAATAAAACTCACAGCGATTCATCTGGAAAAGTTTTTTGGCCCCCAAAGGCGAGGGGGGGCTCCATCGACTGGTTACTCCTGAGAGACCAACATCCGGACTCAGAGGACTTTGGACCCGGATGCTGGATCCTGAAACCAGAAGACAAAACTCCAGGGTCTCTAAAAAGACGCCGTCAGAACAAACCATGACCGGAATCATCCAAAGGTTCCCACCTGAGTTTGGGTTCGGGTTCGTCAGCAGGGGAGGCGGGGCTTCTGCTGTGTGTTGGCCCATGGTGCATTGCTGTAAAAACTGGATTATGTTTGACGGGAAACGTCTGCCTGCGGGTAACGACCTGCATCCTGTTACTCTGATCTATGAGGGACAGTAAAGGCAACATGCAAGGGTCATCTGTGAGGAGAACATGAGAGGAGATCTGCTGAACACATGTTGGTTCTGCAGGACAGAACTTTTCATGCTGTTCTAAGAGCCAAACAAGGTCACTGAACAGTGAACGTCCCCCTAAAACCTAAATATTAGCCTGAAATCATAGCAGAGGTGATGCTTACAGATTAACCCTTGTGCTATCTTAGATGACCCCCCCCCCCTTAGATTGACGTGTTCTCCTACCATGACAAAGGTGGATAAAGGTGGAAAGATTTCATGTAATCCATGGACACCAGTGAAGATCACAAATCATTGAAGAAAAAAGGTTCAGAGCTCTGTCTAGTGGGTCTAGATGACCCCACTCCCAAAAGGTTAAAGTGGCTAAGATAGCACTTTAACCTTTTTCTGAAGGATTTATTTATGTCCATTTGAAACTGGACGTAAACATTGGTTCATGTATGTAAATTAACAATGGTTAAACATTCCTACACGTGTGCTTGCTTATTGCTTTTCAAGCAATGAATCAAGCTCTACTTATACTTTAGTTAAAGATCCCTGGATTTAATTAAGCAAATGTGATTTAAGTGACGTTTTTGTTTTGTTTTATTTTCTGCCTTTTTAATCTATGCATTTAATCATTTCTGTAATGAGTTTGATAAATGTGTGTAAATTCTTTATTGTTTTGACTACAATGCTTGAAATCAATCAATCAAAATCAATCAATCAATCAATCAATCAATCAATCAATCAATCAATCAATCAATCATGTGTGTGGCTGGTTTGGATTTTCTCTTTTAGGAAAATCCTTAAGTTTTATTGAAGATCGTGCGCAGAATAAAGCTTTGGGCCGAACTTAAAGACATACAAATGAAAGCGGCGTGCGGCGTTGTGTGACCCGCAGGCGCAGCCCCCCCCATCCCCCCCATGTTTGACCCGCCCTCACCCTCCCCTTCTGCCTGCCTGGTCAGACCTTCATGTGACAAACTGATTTAAAAATAAAACAAACTTTCAGAAGAATCTACAAAAGTACATTTTTGGATTTCCTTGGCAGCTGAGGTTTTTTTGTTAACCACACCAACATTCCTAATATGGTCATGTTGTGTGTTAAATTGTTTAGTTCAGCTTGAGCCAAAGATTTATGTTTGACATTTTCACAATATTCCAACATGTTTTCCTAAGAGTTTGATGAATACACCACAATGCATTGTTTCACAGCCAGTATCATAGAACACCGTGGATTCATAAATACTTATTTATTAGGCTTTTTCTTTGGCAAAAGTTTTGTGTTTAAAAACATGTGACACGTTTTTTTGTGTCTAAAAGTGTTAGTGAAAATGTTTCCAAATGGCATTAAACTCCAGGACACTGTGTCGTCTTTTCGGGGTCGGAGGTCAGAGGGGATTCAGACACAGCTTAGGCTGGAATATTAGCTTAAAGGTTGAAAAAACGATGTTCAGCAACAACTGAACTTAGAAATGTTGCAGCAGAAAAGTTGAGTGTTGCTGAACATTTTTGAAACTGATGGTTTTTAGGACATGTAGACAATCAAAACCCAGTTTTATGTCTTTGCATTTGTTTTATTCAGCGTCTGCAGCCACTGTAACATGTGAGGTCGTTGCATCAGAGCCAGCTGTGAAGAGGCCGCCCACACTGTCACAAGACACGGCGGCGTGGGACGGCCTCCGCTGGAGCTCGTTTGTCATCAGAGTACAACATGTGACATCTATTCATGGAAAATGAATCAGGAAATGCTATTACAAAAGACCAACAGTTTTAGGTATTTTAGCAATAAAAAAGGATGAAATCAGCGAAATAAACATGTAGAACAATAAATGTTTGAACTTATAAAATGTAATATTTCCTCTAATTGTAAGCTGATGCACTTAGTGTAGACAGTCTGCTTTGGATTTTCTCTTTTGGGTTTTTGTGGTATTTGAGGCATTTGTATTTTTAGTTTTGGTCATTTGAACCACAGCATCATTTAGCTCTTATATTATTTTAGTATCTTTATTTTAGTATCTGTAGCTTTATTGCTATTTTGAATTTCTGGAAGGTGATTTAGCAAAATTTGCATTTTTGAACTTTATGAAAATCCTGTAAGATCATTTTTCTGTAAACTCAATGTATAGAAATAAAAGGAAGCCTTTTTATATTCTATACATTAGGTTAAGTAGTGAAGGAATTCTGACACAACCACAGTTTTCCAGTTTTATTTATATTACTCTTAATTTTCTATACTGATTTGTTTCCCTGTCTATAACTTGTTTTTATATTTTCTATAATATTGAATTTTTCTGCATTGACTTGCATGACCATATTCACCACTTAAAGCTAGTTTAACTCTTCAGCCCCAGAGCTTTAGCTGTGATCCTCGTAAATCAGCTGATTCTGTCGTGAAGAAAAGCAGCTTTACGATGTTACGCAACACTTTACGTACAGGAAAGACTGCTGTCAGAATTATGTTAACAGCGTAAAAGAGTTTTGTTACGTCAAAGATCGTCTTATTTCGTTATTGCCACTGACAGCTCTGGCTCTAAAAGGTTAAACCAGTTTCATGATTTTCCTCCACATTTAGATGAGCACAATTATCAGCTTTTCAAAGTTCATATGTTCATATTTCTTTGTATCTTTTTTATTTAGTTTTGGTATTTAAAACAAGCAAACAAACAAAAAACCATTCGACTATTCACTCACAAACATATTAACCTACTCTTGAAGTCTTTAAATGTAAAACATGTAAAACATCAAAAAATTGAGTTAAATTTATTTAACCTAATTTCTTACGTCTATAAAACTCAATAATTGTTAATACAACTCAAATTTACATATTTATTTAAATAAAATGTCATATTACTCCAATTCAATTAATCTTTATCCATCTTAATTAATTATAGTTCTTGAACTCTCATATGTCTAATTTTGAGCCGGCAGATATACTCATTTTTATAAAAATAAGAAATGAAACACTTTGTAGATATTTCATTTAATTATTTTAGGAGTTTCCATCATTGTCATTACACATTTAAACCGTAGGGATGATGTATAAACTCATCATCCTCTCCCTCCCTCTCCCTTATGGTGCAGAGACATAAGCTTAGTAGGACAAAATAACTCAACAAAACTCTGCAAAACACAGTAAAACAGCTAAACAACTAAACACATTTGGTCAAAAACGCACACTTAAACCCAAATCCATCAGGCAAATGGTATCCCACAATCCCTTGCGGTGCCGATCTAACAGCAGCATCAAAGTTACACCTACTTTATTGAATTACTTTGAATGAAAGCCAAATAACTGTCTGAAAACTACGCGTTATTATTAAACTGACTAAATAAAAAAATGATATATCTTAACTGAAGCAAATAATTAAGTTAGATCAAAGTAAAAAGTTTATCTCTCCAACATCCATATGTGGTCTTATCACCCTCTCATGGTGGAAAAAGTATTATCTGAGCTTCTTCATCCACTAAATCATCTTCAAATGGACACGCCATGCTGCTTCACTTCTCTGTAAACAAACTAACATTCAACTAAACCTGCTCCAGACCAGGTTATGTTCAGGGCATGAGTTGCTATGGCAACTTGACATACCCTTGAACATCCCTCCATTTCTGGAACCAAAAGCTGAGGTTATCAACTTCCTTAGCCTCAAACTTACCGTGGGAGCTAGCATAACCTGCTTTCTGGAATACCCCCCTGCTAATTTGCTCAGTTTTCAGTTCAGAATAAGCTTCTGGTTCCAAACACTGTTTTTTTCTTATGTCCTGCCAAACTGGGTAGCAGTTTTCTTGAAAAATCAGAAGCAATCAGAAGCCAGGAGAGATGAGCGTTGAATAGGGATTCAAAGGGGCTGCTGGGATATGTCACACCCAGAATGCTTTGCTTTCCTTTGGCTTAACAATGCTCCTATTGTTGCTGCTGGAGTCAGCAGAGAGCCTGTTTGAGGAGCCAGAGCCCTTTTGTTGTGATGTCAACAGAAACATGTGCTGCTCTGTTTAGGTTAGACGTCTGCTGTTTTTCTGGTCTTTAGTATCACTACCACAAAAAAAAAGTATTAGTACCAAAGCTTGTTCCAGGTGTTAGATGTACCTGCTGAACAATTCAGAACTTGGAATGATGGTCTCAAAGAAAATGAGCATCTCAAGTTGTCCCTTTTTCAAGCTAATTTGACCCTTTTTACCTTACAACATGTTTAAATTTGTCTTCCATTTTTTACTCCTAGTTTCAGGTTTAGGATTTTAAAAGTTCAGATTCAAAATAATTTCAATGCCTTTGTAGTCGTTTGACCAAATCAAGCACCTATTTCCTCGTTGGCATTCCTAGCATTATCTACTATTTTCGACCAACCACGGCTTTTTTCTTCTGTCGTGCTAATTGTTGGCTAAATTAGCATTCTATGGTTAATGAAGCTTTCTGAGTCCCTTTTAGCATATTTAGAAACATTTGTAGCTGTCAGTATGTCATTAGGAATCCTCACCTTGTGGATAGCGTGCTGTTTGTCCCTCAGCTCTGAGTCTGTATCTGCCCTAAAACAGGAAGTTGTGAGTTTTACTTACAGCTGTTGCGAAATGTTCTTCTTGTTCAGAGACATCTTGGCTGTGCAGAAACATGCAGAGGAGCCGGAGCCAAAACGTTCAGCTGAACTGCAGAGAACCGAAGAAAAAGGAAGAAAAGAAGCACGGCAGCAACTGAAACCCAATGCTGGGGGTAGACGGGGTGCAACAGGATGTAACTTGATGCAAACGTCAGGAAAGATGAGTTCCTGGCCCTCCCATACTACCTGGAGAAGTGGGTGGGGCCATGAAAGAATGAAAATGAAATTAAAAAAATAAGAGAGAAAAGTCGAGAAAGAAAAAACATGATGATCAATTGAGGAAATAAATAAATAAATTACACCTGAAAAAAGGACACCCCCCACCCCCTAATCAGGCTTTATTTGCTTTAGACTAGTAGGGATCGTTTGATTGTGTCCCTTCTCAGTACATACTAAACACAACATGCTCTCACAAAGGGCCCTGTGGTCGACACGTTTGTGCCATCAAACTCCGATGTTGAAGAATGGGGGGGGTCTGTCTCGCCCGGTCGCCAAATTTATTAGCACATCTTAAGTACACACACAGCGAGAGGGGGATGGTCACGTTGTTCCCTGTCTCCTGCCCCCCAGACTGGCTGGGGTGGGTTGGCGTCTGCTGCCAGGGTGGTGGTGGTGTCCCGGGGGTTCCTGCGTCTCTGACCTTGCAGCTATTTTTCCACACGGCGAGGGAGTCTACTACATCTGAGCTGGGTGGACCGTATCCCCCGGGAAGCGAGTGGGGCCCCTTTTCTGGGCACACCGGGGCACCCCAATATTTCCATCGTTGCCCACCGAACTGGAGCCTGGTCCTCTGGCTCCAGTTCGGTGGTGGTCCGGTGTGTCAGGGTGGTTTGCTTGTCAAGCCGGCAGATAAACAGCCGCTTCGGTATGGGGAAGCAGCAAGCTCAAGCATCCTAAATCATATGATATTTTTCTTATTTTCTTCGAGACAACAATAAATCGATCATTCTTGTTTTTATTTATCCCTTTTTGGGTCACAGAGACACGGAGGTAGCCGCGGAAATCGGCTTTTGAAGGAGGACGGAGACCGCACCAGGATGTGAATGAACGCAGACATGGAGACATGATTACCAATGCTTTTGTAGAGCTTTTTAAAATAAAACAATCTGATCTGATTGAAATGACAGATAGAATTATTCTGATTGTTGTGTTCTCATACTTTCCTTCCCTGTGCCTTCCTGGAATGCTGTGGTCACTTGTGGCGTGCTCTTGTAATCGCCTCCGCTGAGGTTTCATCATTAAAGCAGAAGGATCTTCAGATTAGGGAAAGTTCTCATCATGGGGGCTGAAGCTGTGGAAGGAAGAAGTCTGTCATTGTTTTTCATCGTCATTCACACCGTGATGACACCGCTTAGTCATGTGAGC
The DNA here is from genome assembly GCA_037389245.1 of Oryzias sinensis. Lineage (NCBI taxonomy): Eukaryota > Metazoa > Chordata > Actinopteri > Beloniformes > Adrianichthyidae > Oryzias > Oryzias sinensis. The sequence goes on along the minus strand of CM074496.1, from coordinate 30,077,717 downwards.
TGGACTTCATGCAAGGGTTTGGTTCCTCATCAGAGGATGAAGAAACACTTCAACCAGATGGCCAAGATCGTTGTAGTACTCCAAAATAGACTACTTTGTGTGGAGGGTTAGCACTCTCAATGTGGTTTTATTCTTCTCTTACAGGTCGACACTTTTATGTAAGTATTGATACATGATGCTCTTCTAGAATCTTTGAAATGAAATTTGGGGTTCCCCAAGGGTCAATTTTAGGTCCTACACTTTTTTTAAATTATAGATGTTTCCTCTTGGGGACGTCATCGAGAGGCACGGCGTTGACTTTCACAGCTATGCTGATGATTCACCACTTTACATCGCCGTGTCTCTCAAATTGTATTGTAGATAGAAAGTCAGAGGCAGAAAATGAGATCATGAGATCGTTCAAAGATTCTCCCGTAACCGGCAGCTTCTCTCCCGTTTGTGTGACAGTCGCTTCTGTGTGTTTCTGTGAGTTCGGTTAAATTTGAAAGAAATTCACAAATTCAGACTTCTGGCCTCAATAACTCTTCTGATATACCTTCATATGTCACAGTAAGTATCTCAATCATTTTGTCTTAATACAGGGAGTGAAATACAAATGCATTTCTAAAGAAAAAAGGTAGTTTTTTCTGCCTTTTAATGAAAAGTGTTCTCTTCCAGCAGGAAATACAGACTTTGCAGTGAACAGGCTGCCAAGGGACCGTCAACAAAGTGCAAACTCAGAGACAAAAAAGATTCTGTAAAAATCAACCAAACCTACATTGTCATAGAAACACAGCAGAAGCGGCTGACATACAGACGGTTCTCAGACAGAGTGGGAGAGAAGCTGCCTGTACCGGGAGAATCTTTGAATGGAGACGTGAATACCGTGGAAATTTCAGAATAAAAGCACAGCAACTTCCGTTGCAGATATACTTCCATTTAGAGTTAAAGTATCGTGTTGTGAGTTAATCTTTTAGCATTCTGATGGACTGTAGTGTGTTATTTTGTGTTGTGTTGCAAATCTTAAGTGTTGTGTTGTGACCCTTCTGGGCCACCGTACTTAACCTGTAAACGAAAGAAGAGAGAAAACAATGGCAAACACTAACCTAACATAGACAGGAGAAAAAAAAAATATATATATATATATATATATATATCTATATATATCTATCTATATATATATAACTATCTATCTATCTATCTATCTATCTATCTATCTATCTATCTATCTATCTATCTATCTATCTATATATATATATATATATATCTATATTCATCTATATATATCGAGCGGAACTGGAGGCCTGCAGCAGCAGAGCTCACTTCCAAAGGCCTGGAGGTCAGCTGCCTCCATCAGCTGTGGTCCACCTGGACGCCACCTCTCCACACTCCACACCTGTGAAATCCGGCCACAGATCCACAGCACAAGTTGAAGATTCCCTCCGTGAAGCAAAAATACACAGACATAATCTGACCACAGCCACGACAGGAACAGACTCCAGACTGGGCGGAAATGACATCATCGTAACGTCTGTCAGTCGTGTCCCACTAGCCCCGCCCCCACGTAACAAATGAAAAGTCTGAACTGTAAACTGCGAGAAAAGAGGCAGAGAAATAAACATTGTCAATAGAAACCGCAGCTGAAACCTTTTCTGCTGTCTGTAAATCAAGTTCTGTAATTGTTATTCTTATTTTTCAAAATTTGTAATATTTCTTTGATGTTTACAAAGTATACTTTTGAGTTTTAAACTGTTTTCAAAGTGTAACTTTAAAAATGTTAAGTCAGGTTGTAATTCACTGGTCCTGAAAAACACCCTAGAAAGGACTAATGAGAATATTTGAATCACGTCTACTCACTGCTGGAACCTCTAAATGCAAGTTCTAGTCAGAGGCGGCCCACCTGAAACCTTCATCCTTTCATGAGTTCTCCCCCTCAGACCCGTATGCAGCAGCCCTCACGCAGATCAGATCAGATCTACCAGTTGTCTTTGGCTGAAGGCTACAAAGGTATTGATCATCTTCACTCTTCTGAGTTTGGTTCCTGGGTTTCCTTCTCATCCCTTTCAGGTGAAAAGGTTCTTTGTGTTGATGTGCCGCCCCCTGGTGGACACACAATGAGCCACCGGCAGGTGAAAGGTCAAAGCTGCTGCTCGATCATCGCTGAGACAGATCGATAGTCTGTTGAGTGTTTTTGGTCAAAAGATTATCAGGTCATCACATGACCGCACGACCTCTGGGAGACAAAGAACAAAATGTTTCTTCTAAAGCTTTATTGTTGTGTAATAAGACTTTGACATATTTACAAACATTTACACCAAACTATTTCAAATAGTTCCCTTTTTTTTAAAGTGTTACATTCTGGTAAAAACAACACGAACAGATCTTCTTAATATAAGAAACAAGTAGCAGGATGGATGACCGTGTCATTTTCAATTATTCTTGCTTTAACAAATCCTCGAAAATTGTCAGTAAACTGGTTATAAAAGCAAAAAGATAAAACAGATCAAATAAAAAAAGTCAGATCAATCCAGCAAAACAGAAAAAAGGGGAAGCACTTCTACTGTTGATTTGTGAAGGCCCATCTTCCAAGATCCTCCTTTTTCCTGTTTTCTGCCAGAGTTTAAAAGTTGTGGTTAAATGTCAGTAATTAAGTTCTTCACTCCAGAAGTTCATCAAGTTCAAAAATATCCCTAAGTTATCATACAAGCTTCTACTGGAAAACTGCCATCGTTCTAGCAAGCTTTAGGCTTTAATACATCACTGAATTTATCGGTTTTGCCTCCACAAGTGGCAGATAAAAGCATAAATAAAATTCATTCTTACGTAACGTTTATGTGAAGCCACATTCTGATTAAAGTCCTTTCCCTCCCTTTCTGCTGGAATCATTGACTATGCTTGAGAACTGGACTGAGTGCCACCCCCCACCATTCTTGTCCACCTTTTTAAAAACATATTCTTCACCGATAATCCCTATTTTCTGTAGTTCAATTATTCCAGTTAGACACCAAAATTTCCATAATAATTTTAATAATAATTTTTAATTATTTAATATGAATGTCATTTTTGATGTCCTTTTTTATATTATATAGATTAAATCTGAATGTTGTTTTTGCTGCCACAGATAAATGAAATTTCCCCATTGGGATTAATAAAGTCATCTATCTATCTATCTATCTATCTATCTATCTATCTATCTATCTATCTATCTATCTATCTATCACAGGGCTCGAAAATTAAAGTAGGGGGCCTCTTGGCTAGGTCAACATTCAAAGATTGATTGACGAATTTAGAGTCTACTAACTTCTAGGGGTGTGGCCTATCAACAAGCTCAATCCTGATTGGTGAGAATGCTTGCCATAGAAATTCAGATCGGCTCAGACCAATCACAGCTGATGGACGTCGCCTGACCTGGCGTCCAACATGGCGGCATCTGTATCATCAAAAAAAACCCGACTTGACCTGCTTCATCCCGTCCCACTCAGTCCAGTTCTCAGATCCAGTCAGTGGTTCTGACCGGCAACAGTCTTTACCTGTAAGCCGGTCTGGTCTCATGAGTGTCCGGCACCAACCGTCTGCCGGGTTTGGACCGTCTTCCCAGACTTCTGGGGTCCGACTCTCCCAGGTGAACCGTGATTACAGCTGGAAAGAATTCCCAAAAAACGTGGAAACGCCAGCAAAAATAACATCTGTGGTAGTTTGCTTTGTGTGACTCCGCCCCCCTTCCGCTGTCACGGTAACAAAGCCCTTCCTGCTTTGCACCAAAACGGCGAGTGTCCTTCACTTCCTGCTGGCGTCCCTAAAAGCTCCTGAAGAACTGCAGGGAAAGTTCGTAGGTCAGGAACATGGTGGAGCTCATGGGAAAGCCTCGGATGGCGTTGACGGTCGCGCCTCTGAAGAAGACCTGGTCAACGACAGCAGTGGTTAGCATTTGCCTTCCTATGCATTAGCTAAAAAATGTCAAATGTGGTCAGCAATGCTAACAGCTACAAAAACTGTTTTTTGTAATTTTCCTCATGTTCGAATTGTTTTAGAAATATTTTATAGGAACACGTTTTAACCCTAAAAATTAATGCCTTTTAGGGTTGAATTTAGATTTACAGTGAAAGGTATGCTAAGTTAGCATAGCATGCTAAAGCTAAAGACTTATTTACTTTTTTGACTCATATACATGTTTTAAGTAGATTAAACTCATCTGTCTATTTGTCTGTAAGGTAATAAAGATCATCAGTCTGTTCTGAATATGTTTTAGCCGAGAATTAGCATTTTTAACTTTAAAAATCTTCCTCCATGTGTTGACGATAGCCACGGTTAACATCTCTGGATGATGTAGCATCGAGATGCTTTCGCTGATCAGTGTGATGGGGCCAGGTTAGCACAATTAGCACGCCAGCGCTAAACTTTCCAGGTCAAAGGTCAGACTCTAGCAGGAAAGAACCGACCGCTTTGGCACGAGTGCTTCCTGTTTGAACGGCTTTGTTTGAGCGTAGGGACGTTTGTGTCCAGTTTCAGCCGCGGTTGGACTTCATGTCTGAACGGCGGTTGCATCAGCTGTTGACTCTCTAACTTATCCACAGATTTGACCTCCGTGCAATCAACGCCAGGATGACCGTTTTAAACCGATCCCGTACGGGATGACAAGAATCTTCATAGATGTCAGCATTTTTAAAAAGGACACGGAAGTGGTGTTGAGGTCAGGACACGCCTCCAGGTTGTCGGGGTAAAACCTTGAGGAGTCAAACTGCAGGAAATAACATCTGGTTTAATGATTAAAGTGAGATATTTTCCATGAAAAAGAACCAATGAAGTGCAGTGAGCTGTGCTACCCAAACAGTCTGCATGGCTGCTGACATCACCACACATTTACATGTTAAGTCCTTCTATGCAGAAAACCTGCTGATTATGAAGGAAAGGCTTCACCTGAACCGATGTCTTTCTATGCTAAAAATAGAAACAAATCAACTGTTGAATGAAGTTCTCGTTCTCCATTTAAGATGTTAAGTTTTTTAGAGGGGTACCTCAGGGCTCAGTGTTAGAACCCCTTTTTTGTTAGTTTTAATTGTCACTTTTTTATTCTAGTGAAATGTTTATAGTTTATATGAAACTAAAATGTACTTTTCAGTTGGAACTTTACTATATTTATAAAATCTCGCATTAAAAGCTGCATTAGGGCTGTTTTTGTTGTCGCAATGAGCAAATAAACCCAAATTTCTTTTTCATAAATCGTTGTCTTTTTCACTTTTGAAGCTCCTGTAAGACCATTTCTTAACCTCCCGTTCCAAACGCTTCCACCCCAACACGGGCGTGGCCTTCCGGCAGCTCTGGCTCACCTGAGCGCCCTCGCTCCTGTAGCAGTGCAGGATGCAGTGCAGGAGGCCCCGGTACTTCCTGTGCAGCTGGGCGTCGGCCTGCATGCGACTCTTCACCACGTCGGCCGGCGTCGCCGTGACCCAGGAGATGGACCCTAGGGAGCAGCAGGAGGGGAGAGCTCAGCTCCCATCAGCAGAACCATAAAAAACGGACTCAACAGGTGAAGCTGGTTTGGAAAAATGAGAGTTTGGAAGCAGCACATCTGACATGAATTAAACTATCCTTTCACAATAAAAGCCCTGGATTCCTGGAGATTACTTCACAGGAGCAGCTGTCCGTCAAAGCCACGTCTGGTTGTTTTTCGATGATTGCTGACGGCTGTGAATAGAGTCATGTGACGTGGGGGGGGGGTGTTCTGTCACACAAATGACCTGAGATCAGAGCCTCTAGTCCGGGAAAAGTTTAGCTGGAAAATGTGTCTGAAAACATTTCAAGCTGACTCAGTCGCATGATCTCAGCCCACATTTGAAGCTGCTCCTCACGCACATGTCGTCCACATGCAGCTTCCAGGCGGACTACCACAGCAACGCTCCAGGATCCTACCCCTCAGGAGAACAACATGTCCTTCTGGCAAAGCTGCAAACTTTCCCAGAACCAGGGGGTCTTCGTGCGTCAATAAAGCAGAGTAAAGTACAGGAAAAACAAGCTAAGAAAAAAGGTCAGAGAGTTCATCCCAAGAAGATTAATCCTGAGTTTTATCACAGAATTCACTCATTCCATCAAAAACGCGTCAATAATTGAAGTTCTTCTCCGTGAATCTATTCCATCTTTTCATTTCTTTGGTTTCTACCTCCTGACTTTAGAATTCTGCATCTATGACCCTGATGGTGTTCATCTGGACTGCATATGGATCACAGAGGGAAAAACATCTTTAATGAATAAAAGCTCAATGCTGTTGAGAATCCACGTCCTTTCCAATCTTTCTACAGTCTTCTCTAAAACTCTTCTGGCCTCTTAACTCTGCAGCCAGAAATGACGACCATTCTAAGGAGGACTCCATTACTTCCACAAAGTTCTACACAAATGTTCCAGAACCGCATCTCAGGTGGTAGAACCTCCAACACGGGTCATCATTTGTGATCAGCAGCATTAACTTTTTGTTCAGCCGCCTGACACGTTTTCATATTTTTACAGAGAATAGAGGAAAATGCAGCCTCTGAAGAATAAAAGTCCGGGCTAAGATGAGTTTAAAGTTCCACCCGGATCCACATTTGATCTATTTTCAAAGTGTTTCCAGTGGTTTATTTGGATGAAGCCATAATTAGAAAAAATCCAAAAGTCTGTGTCGTCTTCTAGGACATAGTTCCTGCAGAGCAGCAGAAGTTCATTAGAAAATAGCCCAGAAGATCTGGACGGGACTGTCTTGTGAGGAGTAAGGCCGCCCTGACTTCCCATCATCCATCTGTTTATACCCTCCTCCTGCTAGCTTACAGCCACTCACACCCCCAAGCTAGCATTAGCGGTGCACCAAAAATGGCTGCAATGTCAGATCTGTGCAGCCGTACAGTTTGGATCCAGATTCTAAAGACGTTCATAGATCTATTTGTCTGACAGGGGACCAATCAGAAAGGGGCGGAGCATAGAGCTTGATATCACAAATACAGTCTTTTTTTTCCATCTGCTCCTGATTCACACAGTTTGAATACAGAAAACCTCAGAAATGCAGTTTAATCGTAATTATCTTTAGAAACGTCGTCCATCATCAGAAAAATGCCACAGACAGACATTTTCATGGGTCTTTGAAGAGACGGAGCTGCTGGTTGTGATGAAAAGCTGGAGCAGAAGGACAGACGCCGTGTCTCACAGGGAACCCGTCTCCGTGATGTCAGACGGCGAGCAGAAAAAGACGGACGGCGAGCAGAAAACGGATTTTTGTCAGTTTTTTCCCAAAGGCTCTCTGCTTCAAACCCGGACATTCTGAGCAGGAAGTAATCTGATACACTGAACAAGTCATGAGTAATAGATTACAACACACAACTTCTGTCACGGTGTGTGATGTCACTGTAATAGATTTTTTTCCATTCATTCGTCTTCTTAACCGTTTTTCCCTTTCGGGGTCACAGAGCTGCTGGAGCCTATCCCGGCCACTTGTGGGCGAAGGCAGGGGACGCCCTGGACAGGTCGCCAGTCTGTCACAGGGTAGACTGTCCACAAACACACATCCATTCACTCTCACACCTAAGGACAATTTAGAGTTGCTTATTAACCTATGAAACATGTTTTTGGACAGTGGGAGGAAGCCGGAGAGAACACACGCATACACGGGGAGAACATGCTAACTCCACACAGAAAAGTCCCCCATTGATGTTCTGGTTCAGGTCCCCCCGCCGGGACTTGAACCGGGGGCCTTCTTGCTGTGAGGCAAGAGCGCTAACCACTGCGCCACCTCTACTTTTCACAACCCCCTGTATTAGATTACTCAAGAAATAAGTTACTCCTAACTCTTGCTGGTTTCAAGTCATGGAAACTAATGTTAGTTTTATGGACTGAACCTCTGCTTTGTGCAGCAACTATTAATGTTCTCATCACATTTAAACTCGTGACCCCCCTTATTTCTGTACACATCCAGACCCGGACTCAGAACCGGACTCAGAACCTACCTGCCAAACCTCCAGCCAGCCAGATGGAGCAGGGATGAGGACCCGCCGAGCTCTCCGGCGTCAGCAGCCGACAGAAGACGGAGTAAGGGATGAAGTAGAGCGCGTACCCCGGCACGTCCCTCAGGACCATGGCGCCGGCCCCCCGGTACAGGCCCTGGACGCCCTGGGTCTGCAGGATGCTGCTGACGCAGTGGATGGGCCCCCGGTAGAGCTGCTGGTTGGAGACGGAGACGGAGCGCAGGGGGATGTCGGAGCCGCTCGCCACGTTCCCGGCAAAGCTCAGGTTCTCTGAGGGGGCGGAGAACGACGGCGGCATTAAGGCCTGATGGGGACGGCTGCAGATGAGCCGCCAGCGGTCAAACTGTGCTCATCTGCAGGTTTAGTCTCGTAAATAAATCCACCTTTTTTTTATTTGTCTGATAAAAACTTTTGGACTTTCAGGCTCATCCAGAGCGGGGACACTTTGCTCCGTCATAAAACATTCAGGAGTGTTTCCGCCGTGGCTCAGTAACGCCGTCAGGAGACGCAGAGCGATGTCCAACTAAAGTTATGAGACCTCCAATTTATGAGAATTTAAAGTTTAACAGAAAGGCGCGACGCACACGAAACCACAGAACCACGAATCCCATCCTCTGAAACCAGAAAGTTTGGATCTTTTTACGAAAAGGATTAAAGCTTGGACATTTATTCAGGTCTTTCTCTGCTCTTTTAGGACCAAAGAAATCTTATATCGAGGTTTAATGCTGTGAAAATTGAAAACATAGTTTAAATTAAAGTATTGATCTTTAAAGTAGATCCATTTTCCTCCAATATATCCCGTTTTAGGAGCTTCAACAGCCCAACTATTCTTATTTCTAAACCTTCTTATTAAAGACTAGAAGGATTCATTTTAAAGATACATTTATTTAAAAAACTAAATGTTTGTTAACTATATAAGTTCTGTCTTATGGTTTAAATGAAAAAGAAAATCAATCTGTTTTCAACTACTTATCACTCACCATTACTTTGCTTAAAAATATTACTTAAAGTAATGCGTTTACATAATATTTCTACTTAAACTAAGATGTTTTAAAGATCAAAGGATTTAAAATATTCCAGATTTATTGTCTTAAACAAGTTGCTGCATCTCACTGAGAAATACTGGTTTCTTTTGTTTTCTTTTGAGTGTAAAAATATATTTAAGCCAGAAATTAGTTGATGTTTTGCAGACCTTTCTATCTGCAAGCAGATCAGAACCAGGATTGACTCTGGATTTAACTCGGATCCTTTCACATCTGCAAAAGTATGTGAGCGGCTGATGTTCAGCGGTTCCCTGCTCACCTGCCAGAACCGTCTGCGTCTGCATCTGCAGCCTGATCTTGACCAGGTCCACCGGCGCCCCCAGACCCACCGACACCATCCCCGTCAGCATGCTGGCCGCCGTCAGGTCCAGCAGGCTGCAGGGGTGGCGCCCGTCGCCGTAGCGATAGGTGCTGATGAACCTCTGCGCGTTGCTGAAGAACCCGAACACAACGGAGTTGTAGACGGTGATGCTGGCCAGCGGGAACGACATGCCTTTGAAAAAGCCCGCCACCTGGAGGTTCACGGGAGAAAAGCGTCATCTCCGTCCTTCACCCACAGAAGAACCAGAACCAGAACCAAAACCAGCAGCCGGGCTGAGGGTGGCCTAGAGGTGGAGCCGGGCCGGTTACCGTTTCCTTCCTGTAGATGGAGAGGATGCAGTCCAGAGTGCTGCCGTAGCCTTTTCCCGCCTGCAGTCGGGTCTGAAACACAAAACATGGGCTCTGTTGAAGCTGGACCAGGAAAGACCGGGTCAGAGTTTCCCGTTAAGCCCAGGGATCCTCTGACTCCTGAAGGTCTCATGGAATGTTTAGTCTGAGGGCTTTGAAAAGCGTCTGAAGTCCTAAAAGCGTTGGTGCGGCGATGACTGAGTGGTTCTGGAGATGCCGTACCTTGACTGTGTCCAGCGGATGTCCCACCACCACGCTGGACGCTCCTGCAGAAGAAACACAGAGGAGGAGTGAACGCCATGACGGAGGTTGACCTGTGGACCTGCAGCGCGGGCCGGGAGGCTGGAGAAACATCAGGGGGGGTGTCCGAATTCCCAACCTAACTACTGAAAAACTAGATAGTCCAGGACTATGTAGGGACCCGGATTTAAAAACAATTTGGAAACCCTGCTCACTGTTTTTTTCTTTAAACGGCGGATATGAGGACATTTCTAGGGCTCTGGATTGTGGAATTATAGATTCAGACAGCACTAGAACATGGCATAAGTAGTGCACTCTGTAGTGTAGGGGAGGAGTTGGGACGCCGCCGTGGTCTTCAGGAGGCGACAGCAGTTTTATTGATCGTTTCATCTGCAGCTGGAGGACGTCAACATCTGTCTGAGTGTGAGGGTCCTGGTTCCTGCAGCCTCCGGACCCCCATAAGGGATTTTTCATCGGTGGATGGAAGCTCGTGAGGCTCTAAAGCCAAACCTCGGACTTTCCTTCAGGCCAGCTGGAAGATCAAGTCCTGGAGGATCCACAGATCCATCAAAGGGATCCCACTTTTGATCCAGTTCCTGTTCCAGGAAAATCATTTTATGACACTAAAAGCGAATGTAGGTCGAGTGTAGATTACACAATCACAGGGCAGAGCCCCCCTCCCCCCGCGCGCGTCCCTGCAGCCCCAAGAAAGTTTCTGCCCCCCCAGGTCTAAGCCAGATGTGGGACCTCAGAACCAGATTCGGTCCAATATGATCCAATATGAGGCCAGTGTGGCACGGAGGGGGGAGCGGATAATTCACCCCCCCGCTCTTGTTTACCCAGGGGGAGTTTTCCACCCCCCACCCCCGACTGACAGCGGCTCTCCCCCAATAAAAGTTTCACTTTGTGAACTTTAATGAAAAACAGAAATAATAAAAAGGAGCATCAGGTCTGTCTGTCACTCACCGCCGATCCATCCCGCGAGGAAATCATCCAGACGGAAGCTCGAGCTCTGCATCTTTCCCTCCCAGCGGCTTCACGCGCGCGCCGCCCGGTGTAAGTGTTTGTGCACACGGCCGCGCCTGCGCGTTTTATGGTTTCTGAGGACAAACAAACACTTTAAAGGTGTTCGTTGATCAGAACGGTCAAAGGCAGCAGCCAATCAGAAGCGAGACCGTCCCTGCAGGGCACGCGAGCCGACCAATCAGCCGCGCGCTCCGCCAACCCGGCAGCCAATCGCGAGGAGGACATGGAAATGAGCCATGAGGAGCAGAAACACAGAACCCCAGAACCCGCCCACCGTCAGCCCAACTTTGAGGGTTCCGAGCACAGAACGTTCTTCCACCGTTCAGAACCCGTCCAAGTTCCCGGTAGAACGGAAACACGAACGGATCGGTGCTGCGGGATTAGCTCCACTCATCAGGACGAAATTCACCCGAAAAGGTGGAAACCAGAGAAAAACGGTGGGGTCACCCCCCCCCCCCAAAAAAAAAAGGTCTGCGTCTGCTTATTATTTAGAAGAAAAAAACTAAAAAAACAATCCAACTAAAAAAAACAATTTTTCAAAGGTCAAATTCTGTTTTGTTATTCACAGAGCTGCATTAAAAAGGAGATACGTCATGTTCATAGAGAAAAACAGAAGCTTCTGTTTTTCTGAACAATCCTATAAAGTCCTGAGAAGACTGCTGTTCTGTTCCAACATTTCATTCTGACTAATATATTCAGATATATCTTCAGGATATTTTTTTTAGATTCTGTGTGTAACAAACCTCTGAACCTCGTGTTTCCTAAAAGGTAACAAAGTGTAGAAGAAAACTGAACTGAAGTTTTTCTGCTGTTTCAGACCCAAAACAGTTCTGTTGGTGGACAGAAACTTTCATTCAGAATATGGTCTAACATTCAAAGTCTTACTAGTTTTTATACATTCACCGCATTAAAAACAGATTTATTTTCTTTCTTAAAGAAACTTTTTCTTAAAAACATTTTTAAATGGCTTGAAGAATTGGTTTTAGTTTTGTCTAAGAACTTCAAACTGTTTGTTCCCTGAAGTTGTCTCAGTATTAAAATCAGATCCACCTGATTCTGTTGTATGAATCCACTTTTAAATGTCATAATGTGTATAACGATGACAAAGGGTTTCTATTCTCTTCTCTTCTATTCTCTTCTATTCTATTCTAAGCAGTGGTTAAGAAAGAGTTAAGGTATATGTCAACAGACTAAAATCATATATGTTAATGTTTACGGGACATGATTGTTCATGTTTTCACCTCTAGACGCTGATAACAGAAACTCTGCTTTTGCGCCTCTACAGAAAATCTCTGATAAAAATAAAAGAAGCAACAGAACGTTTTGTCAGGACTCTTATTTTGTTAGGAAAACAAAATAGTTTCTTTCTCTTTTCAGTTCCAAGACAAACAAACCTAATACTAAACATGAGGCTTTCTTTACTGAGAATCAGTGATGCTTGGTTTATCCATGGCAGATAACATAAAGACAGGATTTATTAGATTTGAGTTAGAATGGGTTGAATCTGCTCTCATTGCCTCAGACGTGGAGTTCATGGTCTTTCTCACATAAAAACACCAACGATCACCTGACATCTCAGCATTTACCCCGTAAATACTTCTGCTTAATGCAGCAGACGGGTTAGATTTATTCACATGAGCCAACGCTGATGTGGATTTAAGCAAGATGAACAGAATCTGATGCAGAGATGTTTCATGTTGGTGACGGTGAAATGGAAAATACCCCACACCCCAAACCTCACCCAAGATCAACCAGCACCTCCTAAAATCCAGCTTTTAAAGTCGATAAAGTTATAAGGACACATGCATTCAGAAATACATGCAAAAAAGCATAAACAGACTCTTTGTTTTGCTTCAAACATTAAACTTTACAAACGTGTTAAAGAAACTCAATAAAGTTCATTGGGTTCATAAGATTAACTCACTTATTTTTTTTTAAAAGATACTGTTTGAGTTTGTCACATACCTGACATGTTTCCAAGGAATCACTGAAGTGATTCGGCCGAAACATGTCAGGTATGTGACCAACCCAAAACTGTGTCTGATAAAAAATTTACCTTAGAATTGGGTTAAAGAAAGATTTATGCTTGAAGTTTGTTTTATTCTCTGGAAAAAGCTCCAGAAACTGTTTTCTAAAACATCAGAATTATCTTTTTAGTTTGGTTCCTGACAGAGAAGCTGAAAATCTAAACATGGACAGACTCATGTCAAGTTCTTTTTTTGGGTTTGCAGGTTTGCTGATGACTCAGCTCTATATTTAGGTCATGTTTCAGAGGCTAAAAGTACTTAAGAGGGGGTTACCGGGGTCATGGAGGTCAAAGTCGACCTCTCATGTCCATTCATGTTCAAAATTATTCATTTAGATCCAGGGAAATGTCCCTGAAATGTTCTCACGACGTATCAAATGGGCTAAAACGTTGGATTCTTTTGTTACATTTTTTAATTTTATCATCAGAGAACATATGGATTAAAAACAGAAACATCAATAAATCTTAATTCTAAAGCACCCAGAGGAAAACATGTAAGTACGATGGACATGGTTTGTATTGTTGTCTGGAAAACATTCTATGAGCCTGTAGAAGTTGGCTGTAGAGGCTTTGCGGGACGTTCCCTTTGTAAAGTCCTCTGCCGTTTAGGCATCACAGGGGCGGCCAAAAAGAGGGCCATTCAATCTGTGTGCGAAGCCGCAGAGAAGGCCACGAGGTGGCTATGGATGAAGAGGGCAGGGGCCTGTTTCACAAAGGAGGTTAAGTGTAAACTCTGAGTTCATAAACCCGGAAATCAGGGAAACCCTGGGTTTTCCGTTTCAGAATCGGAGGTTTGTCAAACCAGAGAAAGCAGAGTAAGTCAAACCCGTTTCTGAAAGATAGTTAACTTTTACTCGGAGTCAGTATCCATGGTTACTTATGCTGTGAACCTAACCTGGTCGGGAGCAGGTTTTATTCTCCAAACTCGAAGTTTTTGCCGGTCCCCTCCCCTTTTTAAAGACGAAGCGGTATATTTCGCTTTAACCTTCATTGCCCACATTTCCGTCACACGATCTAAGTGACAAGAATGGCTTGTTCTTTTTTGGAGGACCCAATAGACGAGGAGGCTGCATTAATTCATAGAGAATTATATTTACGTCGTGCGAGGATTTTGAGACCTCGACTCGATGTTTTGTCATTTCCCCAGACGTTTTTGTTTGAGCGTTACCGTTTTTCGTTGCAGTCAATTACATATATACAATGAAAACAACATTAGGTCTTGCTATGTAGATGTTTCATATGTCAAATATATTTATACTTCATTTTTAGCTGCTGCCATGTTCTTTTAATTCCTGCAGGATTGCATCTACATGAAAATGAAATCAGGGACATTGAATTAGGTTAATGTAACAATTACTTTTTGGAAACACAATTTGCTAGCACTGCTTACTTTCTTAATCCCATATAAACCTATACCACTTGATCAATACAAGGGTAGTGTTGCAGCGTGTGTGTGCTGAGCGGGGTGCGAGCCACGAGAGACAAGGGGAGGGGCGAGTGCAGGTGCAGATGGGGGGGGGGGGGTGAGCACGGATGAGGAGGACGGAGAAGGTGTCATTCCCAGAATAACTGTTTTGGAGTCATTCTTAATCCGCTCTGGAGCTTGAGGGTTTCCAACGGGAAGTGAACCCCGAAGGAGAGTTCCCTTCGGCCCTGAAGGAAATCTCCCCTGCGCTTTTGACCACGGTCGGAAAGACGAGAGAAAAGAAGGAAGTCTTTGCGCAGCGAAAGGTTCAACAGTAGACAAAAGTTCACTTTTAAAAACACAATTGCATGTATTAATATCAAACTGACCAACGTTTGCAAGAGGGGAAGGTTAACAAAAAAGTCCTCTAAACATTACCGACGTTAAATGCATTTTCCCCCAGATTGGTTCTGTACTCTATGCAGCATTTCATGCATTTACACCAGGAATAACACTTCAAAAGTACACCTAAATATCGCCATTTTTTATTTCACTCCTTAAACTTACGCTATTTAAAAAGTTATTATAGTCAATATTTTATAACAATGATTTAAATGCAAACTTAGGCATTAACTTGAGCAGCTATGTTTTCCACGCTAACTGTCTCTGTTTTGCAGATGCAGCGGTGTTGCGTTTCTTCTGGAATATCTGCTCATATTCACTGTAACTCTGCAGCAGCACGTCAAGTTCAGCTGGCGAAAAATACGCAGACCTCTTTTTTTCACGGTTGCCATGGTGACTCGTGATATCTGCGCTCCATTGATAATGGCTTCTTATAGACGCGGTGCGCACGCTCACCTCCGAATCAGTCCACTCAGAGTTGATTGATCTAACGCGGATCAGCTGCTCTGAAACTGAAAACTCAGAGTTGTCAATCTCTCGATTGACCAACTCGGAGTTCAGGTTTGACCTCAGAGTTGGTTGAACCTCCTTTGTGAAACAGGCCCCTGATCCGTGATCTGCTGCTGGGACGCAAGTCGGGGTCTGATCAACCCCGGCTGGGTCGCCTGGGTGAGGGTGTATGATGTTGTGAGACCCGAAACACCCGATGACCTCAGGATACATGACTGAGGATGCGTCCCAGTGCATCCATGAGATGTTTCATGTACAAGTACAATAAGGGCTTAAGGGATTTTATGAAAAGAAACCTATCAGAGTAAAACTCTGCCCACACACACACGGAATGCTTTTGCTTTAACTTAAAGTTCCCAATGAATGACAGGAAGTGATGTAACTACAAGATGTTCATAAAAGGAAAAAATGCATCATCTGAAGCTCTGCTTGAGTGATCTGTGTATTAGGTTTGTCTAGTGCGTTATTGTAAGTATGGTTTTGTTTGTTCATATTGTACAATTTGTAAATTGTGTGTTTTGTTTGTATATTGTGTGCTTTGTTTGTAAAACGGGGTGTTTTGTTTGTAAACAGTGTGTTTTGTCTATAAACTGTGTGTTTTGTTTATAAACTGTGTTTTGTTTGTAAACTGTGTTTTGTTTATAAAACTGTGTGTTTTGTTTGTATATTGTGTGCTTTGTTTGTAAACAGTGTGTTTTGTCTATAAACTGTGTGTTTTCATTAAAAACGGGGTGTTCTGATGGTAAACTGCGTGTTTTCATTATAAACAGTGTGTTTTGTATGTAAACTGTGTATTGTTTGTAAACTGCGTGTTTCCTATATAAACTGTATGTTTTGTGTTCCGGTCAATCATAAACCTTTAGCCTTGAGTAAAACAAAGATGCGGGTTAAAATCAATCCGTGGACGTCAACAGCACACAAAGCTACTCTTGACCCCGTGTTTGCACGTGCATGGGTGTTAGGCGTGTCCTGAGTCTGGCAGCTGATTGGCCATAAAAACCGCAGGTGTGGCTGAACCGACAGCGGAGTTTCCGGAGCCAGCGATAGCAGTGATAGGAGGTCAGCGATAAGCCGAGAGGTTGCTGAAGGTGTGTCAGGGTGTCTGTGGTGCAAAAGAAGGGCCGCGCAGACTGCTGGCTTCAAACACAAGTGGGGAAAAAATAAACTTTTGGACACAAAGCTCCAACATGCAGTGGAAAAAAGCTTTAATGAAAACATAAAGTAGATTTCACATTTCAGCTGTTCTAAGAACACAGTCAGTGGCTGCAATGCGTGTTGTTTCTATGAACATATTTGTGTTTTAAAGAGCTTCTCTTGATGAACTTCCTGAATGTTTTAATGTTTTTGGAGTCAGAATGACAGATAATAATGAATGTGCGTCATCGCGTGAGCTGCAGGAACCTGGAGGCAGACGTCTGAGGAAACCTCCGAACGTTCTCAGGTGGAGCTCAAACACGGACGGAAGCAGGAAACATGAAGACTGAAACCTGCTGAAGAAATGATTCCAAACCAGGAACATCCAGCAAAAGATGGAGCTTTAAAGCATCCCCCCCCCATCAGAGTAGCTTTATAGTAGCCCCTCCCCATCAGAATCTTTCCTTGATGTGGGGCAGGTGGTTTCTGGGTGGAAGGTAGCCTGTTTCATGTTCCTGCTTTGCAGAAGAAGAACTGATCAATAAAGAATCAGATCTTTGAACAGACTCAGAAGTAACTACTTCGTACGTTCTGCTTCTGTGAACTCGATAAAGTTTCTCAACTCTCCTCCTGATTTTTCAGGACATTGTCATGATTTCAAATGACTGGGAGTTAAACTCCCTCAGACAGGAATCTCTCTGTTATCTCTTCCTTTAGATTATTTACAGCGCTGTAGTCTCAGTCAGTCTGCTATCTGACTGTTCCTGATAAGACGCAGATGTTTGTCGTTTGAGCGCCGTGGAAAGCGTACCGACCTGCTGGGACTCAGTCTGTTTGGGGCAGTCGAGTCGCAAAACAACAAGTTTCCTTTTGGGACGCAGAGCAGCTCAGCCTCCAGGACAGTGCTGCAGCATCATGTGACCCGCGGCGGCGTCAGGTTTCCCTCTGAAGCTTGACGCTATGATGTCATATACTGCTTCATGGTTTTGACTTGTTGCAGAACTGAGACATTGTCTCGTTCTGATGGACAGAATTAGATTCAAAAGGTTTAAAATGTTTGTCAGAAGCTAGAAATAACAAACAGAACAAAGAGAACGCTGAGTCCAGAATAAAAACTGGGGAGTCAAACTTTTGTTGTAAAAAGTGGAAAGACTTTCTATTACAGTACAGTACTTACAGTCTACTTAAGTGGTATTTACATGGTACTCATTTTGTAACTACTGGGTACTTTCAGGGTATCTATGTGATACTTCTTATGGGACTTACTTGGTACTTGCTGTGTATTTAAGTTGTACTATTTGGTTCATACCTATGTAGTACATTCTGGGTATTTAAAATATACTTACTGGGTATTAACATGTTGTGCAAAGGTGTCTTTTGTGGTACTTACCACATGTAAGAACAAGGTAAGTACAAATAAAGTACCTTGATACTAAGTCTGCACTCATTGTATGTTTCATGGTATTTACCATGAATTTACCACAGAAACTACCCCTTAAGTACAATGAAACTGGACTGTAAAAGAAAGTCAGCCCTATTTCCACTGATTTGGGTGACAAACTCATGAGCCATGTAAAGAAGTGTGAATCATTCCGGAACAACACAAAACTCTGGAAGAAAAGATAATATAAATAATAAAAAAATAATCTGTTTTTTGGAATGCTCCATTTTACCACTTTGTTGAGAACTTAAATCAAATTTCATTGTGATGACACTTTGTATGCTGTAGAAGTGCACCATATTAAAGATTGTTGTTTTCACTGCTGTCTTGTTTCTCTTTAATTGGCCTCATGTTACAAGAAGTAATCAGACCAGAATATGTTTTTACTCTGCAGTTACTTTACCCTAAGCAACAAGTTAGCATTGTCTTATTTGGTATGTACACTGTACGGGAAGGTAATACGTGGATATACCCAGCATTTACTAGCGTAGTTTCTGTGGTAAATTCATGGCAAATACTATGAAACATAAAGCGAGTGCAGACCTAAAGATCACGGTACTTTATGTGTACTTACCTTGTTCTTACTTGTGGTAAGTACCACAAAAGACACCTTTGCACAACATCTAAATACCCAGTAAGTACATTATAAATACCCAGTATGTACCACATAGGTATGAACCAAATAGTACCACATAAATACACAGCAAGTACCATGTAAGTACAGAGTAGACACAAAAAAGTACCATGTAAGTACAGAGTAAGTCCCATAGAAAGTAACACATAAATACCCTGTAAGTACCCAGTAGTTACACTATAAGTTGAATGTAAATACCACTTAAGAACATTATAAGAACTGTACTGTAAAAGAAAGCGTTACCAAAAACGTTTTATTTGAGCTTTTTGTGAGGCGTGTCTCATGTGTCTCAAGAATCCCAGATTTCCCAAAATGCTAAATTATTGAAGTTTTTAATGTTTCTTCATCATTTAGCGCTGCAGCTCTGGACATGTTCTTCTACTCAGCTTCATCTTTTGAACGTATAACCGTTTAGTGATCAAATCCTAAAGTCTTTTCTTTTCTTTGCTATTTCACTGAGTCGTTTTTAGCTCCAAACTCAGCTTGTTCACCAGTTTTCTCCCATCTGCCTTTTCATTTGAGCTGCAGTACATCCCATAATGATCCACTGTGGTTGAACACGGCGTTGGGCCGACCTTTGGTTGGTGTTTATGGGACGTTCACCTCTCAGTCTTCATCTCGGATGGTCAGGTTGAGGTCAGGAGGTCAAGTTCTACCTTCATCACACGGGTTCATCCGAGGCTGAAATCCAAACGATCAGATGGAGAAATGCGAGGAATTCGTCCGGACCGTCCGGACCGTCTGGGCCGTCCAGAACGCCCTCTCTGCTTCCAGCTCCAGGGGCGGGGCTCTCCACTGCTCTGGTGATGGTTGGATTCTGCCGATCGCCATGGAAACAACTCTCTGTTCTGCAGCTGATCTGAAGTCATGTGGAGTTTGGAGGTCTGGATAAAGTCTGCAGTGACCTCTGTAGGCATCAGCATCCTCCACCCCCCCCCCCCACTAGGGTGGTAGATTCCACCCATGTTATAGACGGAGAACATTTAGGATTCATATTTGGGGTTACATGAATCAACATTTTCCTTTTCCTTCCTGTCAGGCCTTCATGTTTGACACGTTGGTGTCTGCCAGCATCAACAGACGTTTGCAGGTGGAAACCTTCAAAGTCGTCAGAGGAGAAGCAGATCTAATGCAGGTACGATTCTGAGCTACAGTCATTGTTTTATAAATCTGCTCTCCACTTCTTTGCATTAAAAAAAGACCAATCCTTAAAAAAAACGAGAAAATCACCCTCTAGTTTGATAAAACATCGACATTTTTAACATCTTTAGCTATGACAAAAATCACATTTATTTTGTTCCTTTTCAATCCTGCAGTTAAATTTGTATCTTTTTTTCCTTTTTCCTCACAGTAGTTCTGAAAATAGCCTTTTGTGACCAAACGGAAAATGGTTTTCAGGGCCTCCTGGATGTCAGTACCTCCACTAGGGGGCGCCATAAGTTAATGTTTAAACCAGAGGATGAAGTGTCACTGCTGTTCTGCCTTTCCAATGTCACAGAATCAATTACTGGTGACCTTTCTGCCCCACGGCAGCATTCCGGTCTCGGATCGGGAGGTTCCGATGGAATTCCAAAGGCGGTGCAGTAAATAAGTCTGACCTCGGCGCTCATGTGGGGAGAAAACAGCAGCCTCCAGCTAAAAGTTTTATGTTGTCATGGTACCTTTAACAGCATCAGTTCACAAAACCAAGCAACAATTAAAGTTGTTTTTAGTTAAATCCATGTTTTGGTGTTTGCACCAACAGCCCTTTAAACATGCACTGCATGGGTCTACCCCCCCCCCCCCACCCACCAAAGCAGGTTCCTGCCATTGTTCAGGAGCTGTGGATGATCCTGAAGGAGAGTAGAAGAGCGCCCCCTGCAGGAAACAAGCCCGCAGCACAAGAGATTACCACTAAACCACAGAGAAAGTCAGAGAACTGGAATAAATCCCACCTGATGTAGTTATTATGGGAGGACGAGACCAACACAACTTCTGTTTTCCTGAATGGGATTTCTGTGACACAGTTTGGTCAAAACATTCAATCAATTCAGTAAATTCTTGAAATTTTTGACATTTCAGACACCAGAAACCTTAAGAAATTTCGAAAACATGCAGAAACTTGAAGGAAAAAGCAACTTTTAAAGTAAAATTGACAGAAACTCTGCTGGAATTCTGAATGTTTTCCTGATTCCACAGTAATGTAAAAGCTGTTAAACATCATGAATGTAGCTGTGAGAGGATGCCAAACGAAGTCAGTCCGCTCCTGAAGGAGTAATCCTCCAGCATCAGCCTGTCAGGACTGCAGAGGAAAAGCAGCCTGAACAGCGGAGTTCATGTTCGTGCAGCTTCATCTCCTGTTTGGGGGAATTCTCCTCAGGATTTTCACAAACTCACGCTTTAATGAAGACAAACTCTGAGGCTTCGATTCCTCTGAGACGGACAGAGTGGAGACGTTTTAATGAAATCTAAATGAGTCTTCAGCTTCCGTCACTACTGTCACATACACGCTCTTTCAAACAACAAATCAAAGATAAGAGATGATAGAGAAATGTCTGCTTCAGCGTCTGTGGACTTTAGAACGTCGTGTCATTGATGTAGAGGAGGAGGGATCAAACAGAAAGACGAGGAGAACGTCTGCCTGACAGGAACAAACGAGTGATGAAAGGATCTAAACTCACAGACAGGAATCCCCAAAGCAGGAGGAGCTGAGACGACTGATGAGACGTTTGTGTGGAGGCCAGTCTGATGAACAGAGAGGATTCAGGGACCGCTGGTAATAAAACATCCTTGTGTTTGGAAGAAAAGGAGGAGATCAGAGGAGGAAGATAATCATTGAAAGAACTGGAAAAATATGAAAGTTTTTACATCGTTTTGATTTCTTTAGATGTCAAATGACGTTGAGGATGAAACATGGAGTAGAAGCGCTTCTCCTCACATCCAGAGGACCCAGTTGAGGTGGCTCAATCATCTGGTCCGGATGCCTCCTGGACGCCTCCCTGGTTCCGGGCATGTCCCACTGGGCGCAGGCCCCCGGGACGACCCAGGACTGCGTCTCTCAGCTGGCCTGGGGTCCCCCCAGAGGAGCTGGGGGAAGTGGCCGGGGCGATGAGATTGATGGATGGAAGATGAAACACTTTGATGTTTAGTGACTTCACAAACCAAAGGTTTGATTCCCTTGTAGAACTGGGTCTGTCCGGCAAGGCGGGGCTCAGCGTTGGGGGGTCTTTTTGGTTTCATTTCACGGCTTCACCTGCAAAGGTCGGAGCAGCTGAAGCCCCCCCGTCTGCGACAAACACTTTCAAACGAGGCTAAATTAGGATTTACGATTATGTTCCTTCGTCTCTCCCACATCAGCACCACTGAGGTTCTGCATCACCTTTAGTCACATGGTTTTAGGGTTCTGCAGGTGTGGAGATCCCTCTGGAACAGAACCACTGAGTCGCCATCGTCTTCAGTTTCATTTTAAAGGAACTCTTCTGAAGGTCTGATTTGTTTTTTCTGAACTGTTGGTCAGAGCCCAAACTATGAACCCTCCACCTCCATGTCTGTGAAGTCATTCTTTTATTAGAAAAGTCCTGCTGAGAGTCTTTACATCTTCATTTTTCTGTTTTCATGCTGCAGCAGCTCTTTGCTAGGAGGAGCTGTTCCTCCAAACCAAAACTACAGAGTTCAAAAATAAAAAAGGTAGACAGAAACAAGCCAGGATGGTAGAAAGGGATGACAATGAGGAATATTAACAATAAACATCTTCTTAGTCTGTGTTTTCTCATCATGTTTGAAAACTTTTCCTTAAATTGGCGTATTTTTGTATTTGACAGCTCCACTTCATCAGAACTTCCTGATTAGCAGAAGAGAACCTCCTTTTGTTGTTTTCAAAAATGCTACAAATACTTTGTAATAAAAACGATGCTCTGAAGAAAACTAAAGTCAAATATTGGAATCAGAGCTAAACTTCACTCCTCTTCTCCCCCCGACCCCCACTCGAGGCCCCGACCCTGAAAAGCTGAGGATATAAAGCTAGAGGCAGCTGGACCCAAACCACCAGATGATGGTTAAAAAAAGAGCGGCTGCAGGCGGATCACACATTTGCAAGTCAAACGTGACGATCGCACCTCGAGTTGCTTTGAATTTGCAGAAAAACACCAAAAGGTGACTTTGATTTGTGTCGCTGCAGAAGCCAGCAGCTCAGAGAAAACAAAGACTTTTTGTTTTTTGCTTCTGTAATTTTTTTTGGAGGCGCAGAAAAGAACTTTTGAGTCTGATTTGCCTGAATCTCTGAAGATATTATCAGTGGATGGAGAACAGCTGGAATGCAGCCGTTCCTCTTCTGTTCTTCTGCGGTTGTTCTTCTGCAATCGTTCCCCTGTGGCCGTTCTTCTGCTGCTGTTCTTCAACTGCTGTTCTTCTTCGGACGTTCTTCTGCAGTCGCTCCTCTGCAGTTGTTATTCTGAGACCCTAAACTCAGAGGTGTATTTCTACTGAACTGCTTCTCTTGAGAAACTGTGTTCCAGAAAATGTCTGAAAATTTTAGATTTTTGCTAAAAACGTCATAATCATCATTAAGAAGACCACCAGGAAACACTTTTAAACAGATCAGAAGATGATGGAAGTGGGACTTTAACTCTGATTGGATGAATAAGGTATTTGCATTATGAAATGAGGACTGTATCTAACCTCTGTGAATGTTTGGGATTAAATTAAGACATTAAAATTCCTGAACTGAAGTCATTAATAATTTTATCTCAGGTTTCAGTAACATGCAGAATTTCTTTTCATTAAAAAGAAAAACATTAAAAAAGATCAGAATCATGTTCTGTCATTCCTATGGTGACACATGGAGATGTAAACAAACCACCATGTGCATGTGCGTGCACGGTGTGTGTGTGTGTGTGTGTGTGCACGTGGGCGTGGGAGAGGTGCTTATGTAAAGAAAGTTCCTGCTGCAGCCTGCAGGCCGTTGGGGGGCCAGCAGCCCTAATGTGGAGTGACAGGAGGAAAAGAGAAAAGGCTGCCTGTCCCGTGGCGTCATTGTTGCTGCGTCTGTTTAAGGATGTGTGTGCTGGCAAAGACTAATGTGTTGACTCGGCAATGCTGGCCGCGAGGTCGGAAAGGAGGCTTCTGTCGAGGACGGCGAGGCAAAGGAAGTTAGGTCTTTGCTCTTCTGCTGGTTGGAGTGTCGTCTGCGCTCCGAGGTGACGAGCTGCCGAGATTTTCCAAAGGAAAGCAGCCGAAATGCAAACAGGAGGAGTTTTCCTCAGAAACACGGTACCACACAGAGTACACAGAGTACACAGATGTACACAGATGTACCATGAGAGGGGCTGAAAGGCAAAACAGGCCAGTTCATCGCAGAGACACAGATTAGCAACAACTTTCATGTTTGACAGGAAACTTTTCGAAAACATCCTGAAATATTATCCGATATTTTATTATAAAGTACATTATAAATATTGTAAAGTTTTTTTTTCCATTTCTGCTAAACAAGAAAATCAAAAAAGAAAGTTTAGGAAAAGAAAAAAAATAATCAAAGTCACATTCATCACTTAAAACTAAGTTGGTTGAACGTCTTAGAAAAGTAACTAGTTACCATGGATGTTTGTCTTTTACCGGCATTTACTTCATGTCAGAAAGAAAATGTGCTCATATTTTCATTTTTGGATTCAGTTTTTACAATAAAGATCAGAACATTTGCTGCTCTGAAGCATCAGAGAATCTGCTGGTCGAGTTAAAGGTTCAACGTCTTTAGGACAAAAGTTTTACAAAGTTTTTGTTTCTTTCACATCCATTTCTTTATTTCAGCCTCTTGTCATCTAAAAAAATAAAAGTAAAAAATGTGCAACATCTATGATTTCTGTACCTTCAGGTTTTGTTTTGATCCCACAAACATTCAGAGCCACAAAACTGATTTCAGTCATTTATACTCTGAGCTCCTGATCTGAGGAAAACAGCAGAGACGACAGCAGAGACGCGTTTGTGTTCCAGGGTTCAAAAATGTCAGTTTTTATCTTTGTGAACCCAGACTGAACTCTTCTGTGAAACCGTTTGTTGTGGTTCATTTTCCCTTCACTTTGTTATTCAGCGTGGAGTCTGTCTGCTCAGTTCTGAATCTAAAAAAAAAACCCAAAAACATATTGTCCAAAAGGTTTTGCTTCTATCGGCTGGACGGGTTTTTGGTGCTTTGGACTCTCAATCCAGCTGCAAACAGAAGCTCAGTGCAGCTGCTGGGGAATCCGAAAGCTCCAGAGATGCTGAGCGAGGGTTCAGGAGGTGCGAGTCAGGCAGGGATAAAGCCTCCTGCAGCATCTGCTGACTCACAGCTCCTCAGACAGGAGACACGGCTCCAATAATGTCGGGTTCAGAGGGGCGCTGTCCACGGAGGAGGGGTGCTGAACTCGTGAGGCGGCTCAAAGACCGTCTCAGAACAGGATTATGTTCCTGCACATGGTGTCAACATTTGAGGTGAACCTCAGCGGGTCAGAACTCCGGCTGGTGAAGCCGAGCGGTGCTTTACGTCTCCCTTCATTCCAGCCTGCAGTTTGTATTTTCAGCTCTTAGAGTCCAGACATTTGTTTGATGAAAGGTTTATTGAGAAAAACCGTGTTCTGTGGATCTGCTGATGAGCTGCAGCCAGACCTTTTTGAAGCACACTTCCAACATTTGACCTCCTGACCTGTCCCGCTAAACGCTCCGGATCTACATCAACGACTTTACGAGGAGTTGGGATCGATCCGGAATGAAGTCAGACCAAAGCACAGGCGTCAGCGTGGAATTACGCGATGATCCGGATTGATCCCGCTCCTCTTTCTGAGCAGTACACGTTCGTTTGGATTCACAAACTGAGCAGTTTGAGTCTTCAAAAAATCAGACGGATTTCAAAAAACTGTTTTTCAGAAAGACGAGGAAACTGGTGACGCTTTGATCTTCATCATAACAGAGGTTGTTGAGGACAAAGACTTTGAGGAAAAAGCTGAAAACTCCAGTTTTCCAGGAATAATCCTCGGAGACTCTGCTAGCCTTACGAGGGGGGGGCTTCTCCATCAACCCATATAGACCGGATGGAGACCCTGTGCGGGACGGGACAGCAGCCTGTCAGCCATGACAGCTTTTCAGAGGTCAAAAGGTCAACTTTCAGGCCCTTTTCACAGAAAAGAAAATAAGAATCGATTACTAAAGGAAATGGGTTCCTCATGTCTCCTGCTGTGGTAAACCGAGGGGTTTATTAATTTTATTTTATATCTTTATTTCCTTCCTTTTAATTTAGTGGCCGTTTTCTTCGGATCTCTCTGTGTTTTTGTTGTTCCGGCCCCAAAAGGTTTTTGTTTAAACCTCGATGGAAACTTTGCAGAAGCGAACGTTTCTCCTTTCATTTACAGACCAGGTCTTCAGGTGTGAACGTCTGAACCAGGTGAGGAGCACATTCATGGACCAACAGGAGCTGTGGATGAAGGACCCGGTGTAACAAGCACTGCTATAGCTTAAATAATGTTTGTTTTCAAGACTTTGGGGTTTTTAAATAATGTTTTAACAGATAAAAATCCAAAACAGAAGAAACACACCTCTTATAAATATTTTTCTAAACACACATTTATTTTTCTTATATCCCAAATTTATTTTCCTCTCTTTTTTTTAAATTAAATTTATGTTTTTTTTTTAAATGCCCCCCAAAAATAAACTGGTATACCAGTAAAAACATTTATATTTTTACATATATTTTATATATATTTTTTCCTGTCACTCATCTGGACACCACAACGAGTTTGTTGTGATAATCCAGCAGAGAAGGAGGGATGAATATTTGGAGGAGAAGAGTGCGGCGGCTGCTGTCGGTGCGTCTTCCACCTTCATCTTCCTCCCAGGCACACCTGTCCAGTTAATACTCTTGGGGCGTGTCTGCCATGCGTCAGGTAACCAGTCCGAAACATAAATAAACACGTGAAACGACGGCATCCAGCATTTTCAGTGGATAATATATTCATCACACAGAAAACCACACCAGAATGCAGGAGACCGGCTCCGGCAGACACACACAGGTTTAATAAATGAACTGGAAGATGACAAAACCATGAAGCCGGCGAACAAAGAGGGACAGAGCGAACGACCTGCAGAGACTGAAGATGATGAGCTGAGACTAGAGCTGCTGTAGATGATCAGAAAGCTGATGGAGAACATGACTGACACCAAACCAAAGAGCAGAATCCTCGCTCCGACTCGTTCTCCTTCAGCTGGGAAACTTCATCCATTTAGCTAATAGCTAGAATTTGCAGCATGTTTTTCTGCAGAAATAAATCGGATTAAAATGCAGAGCCTGAATGAAACGACAGTGGTCAAAAATGAACTGGATGTTTTTCTGTGAGCTAAAGCCTAACCCGCCCCATGATGAGATATCAGCATCCTTTGCCGGTTTGGACAGAGTCTCCTGTTGCAGGTACATCATAACCCAGTTTTCACCACTAATTAGATCTGGTTTGTTTAAACTTTTTCCCAAGTGTCTTCATTTGCTTAAATTTCAAAGCTCACAAATTCAGGTTATTGGTGTTCGAGGACGTCTTCTACCGCTCAGGTTTCTCTGCAGGATTTGGAGAGAAGAAGCTCAAGTTTTAATGTTTGCTGAATAAATCTGTGCCTTGGAGGCAGAAACAACCACAGATAACAAATCCTCATCACTACTTTTGCAAAATATTCAAAAATAAATGAAGGAGGACGACTGCCTGCTGCACCCCAGGCTTTCATTACTAAATGTTTTGGCAGCAGACGGTCGCTCTGCAGGCCTCAGTTCCAGGAAAACGGTTTTCATTTCTTCGCCCTGCAGATACATTCATGCAAGAACCTGGTATGGAATAGCCTACTTTTGAAAAATCTGAAAAAGAAAAACACTCAAAAAGAACAAGATGGAGACAGAAATCTAACCAAACTAAACAACAACAATGGGATTTTATTGGTCCCAAACTTGTTGCCTCCACTGTAACCACCTCTGCCCTCCCTGAAACTGGAGAAAGTGGCCTCAATATAAGGCTAAGCCCCTCCCACAGGCCAATTATACAAATATTTCATTCAAACCGTTTCTGTCTTTCATTCCAAAGCAGCTCCGTGTTCCCGCTTAAACTGCGTTCACGGCAAACGTCGTTCGTGTCTCAGGGTTGTCCACTCAATGTACAGATGCGTACAGGTCATGTGGCGCGTTTTGAGCGGGATTCTCTGATGGTACAATGTCTCTGCGTCAACCAATCAGGAACTCAGCTTTAGCAGTGATGTGTTGATGATGTAATCAGCGAGTGGAGTCCAAACCAACATGTAGGAAAAGTTGATCACTCTCCTCCTGAACATTAGGACATTTCCTTATTTGTATGTAGACAATACTAAAAAGTTCTTCTAATTCTTTTCTTATTTTTATTTTTTCCTCCTTGGACTAATGCGGGACAAAAGGTCAACTGGGTCACATAGAGACATCATCCGTGTCTTCCTTGATGTAGCGATGAGGCTGGAAAGTTTGGCCTATAGCTCCTCCCACACGCCCCCTCAGCTGTGAACAGACTTTTGAACAATCTGCAGCAAATTTGATCTTCAAATCCCGTTCTGCGTGAACGCATGTGAGAGGTTTGGCTGAGAGAAAACAAATTCAGATTGAGGTTCAGTCTCTATGCTGTGAACGTGCTTCATCATAATCCACACAGAGAGATTAGGAGATTAGAAATTGTCCTGACTCCTTTTCCAACTTTTGCAGCGACTCATTTGCTTTGACTCCACACATTATGAAAATTCCTCAGACTTAATTTCATGTTAGAGTGTAGAAAGAGTTTGATGGGGGGCAAAGTGACGCCTTTTCAGTTTGTAGATGAACTGAAGCGTGTCTTTACCGAGGAGAGCGTGTTTTTTGTCTTTTATCACCTCTGAAGGTTTGTTGGAATGAACACGCCGCTGTCAGAGCGCGGCGTTAGCTTCAGAGAAGCACCTGAAGCTGAGTGAGTCATCAGCGAGCAGATGAGACGCCTGTCTGTCAGCGAAGACGGAGGCCAAGCGGCCGCTTTGAGGTGCCGTCTCAAAGGTCAGGGAGTACGCTGAAGTAATCGTCCTGACAGGGCGCAAAACGCCGTCGCCCTCCGTCTCCTCCACGTCTTCTGCAGCTCCTCCCACAGCTGCCCGCTGGTGTGTGAAGACTCAATCTAGTTTAGGACGGCTGTGTTCTCACAGAGGCTCTTCCCCAGCCGTGAACGTCTGTCATCTTTCCTTCACTCACTGGAGACGCTGCTCTCTTCCTCCAACAACAAACGTGTTTTTGTTGCAGAAAAAGGATCAAAGTTCACCGCTGGGGGAGTTTCTGTTCTATGGAACGACGGCAGATCACGAAAAGGGAAATATGGGGAAAACATTGGTCTTATCGTCACTTAGACGCCTTTTTCCAAATCACGTTATAAAAATGACAACTGTGATTTTTTGAGAATAGAACTGACTAAAACGACTAGAACCCAAAACCTACTGCCTCATCAAAGCTTTAGTTTGAGAAACTATAGACCTCCAGCCCAGCAGAAGAGCAGGAACCACAGAGGACAGGAAGTGACACGTTGAGGCATGGAGTTGGTTTTTTTCCTCGTCTTCATAAATCCTTTCTGATGGAAGCGTTCCAGCATTGGATCAGAACCCACAGACAAACCCTCCTCTTCTGGATTTCTTCCTGCCGTGTGTTGGAACTGATGGAACCCTGAGGTGGTTCCATCACCAACTTACAGAGCTTACAGAACCGTCCAGACGGCAGACGCTGAAGGTGTCTTTATTATAAATATATTTGAAATATTCTCTAAATTCAACATTTTCTTTCTTTAAGGGCTTCATGGCATAACAGCTTTGTTTGCAGATCAGAGGCTAGCCTCACAAAGTAGCATTTCTAGCCTCTATTGATCCAGACTGGATCAATACGAGGCGCATGGCAGGGGGGGAAGGGGGTGCTCTGTCCTGCTGCTGCAGTGATGCAGCAGCCTGGAGTCCTGCAGAGGGGTCAGAGGGGCTGAAATTCTTTCCTCCTCCTGTTGTACCTGCTCCTCCTCGCTCTCAAACGGCTTCTCCTATAGGAGCAATCCTGCAGTGCTCCGGAGGAGGCTGAGCACCGTAATCAGACATCAGCTGGGGGGGGCTGCTGATGTACAGTGGGATGCATTTGTGCTGAGGGCCCACCTACTAATGTCTGCTGCTATGTGCCTCAGCTGAAGAGGTGAAGGTAGCATTCTGGAAGTAAAAGACGAGTACAGGCTTATAGAGAATCTGTCAATCAAATGCTTTGAACGTTTGACGCCCGGCCACCTACTGTATTTTCCGGACTATAAGTCTTTTTTTCATAGTTTGGCAAGGGGTGCGACTTATACTCCGCAGCGACTTATATTAGAAATAAATTGAAATAAATACATTGTTAACCCTCCTGTTATGTTCATTTGTGAGGAACAGAGATGATGAATTGGGTCAATTTGATGCATGAGGTATGTTAAGTGTTGAGAGTATGTTAAGTGACTCAGACAATCAGCAAACATTTGTTTACAGAAAGATCTTGAAGGCTAAAAACATAATATTCTATTTTCCAATGATTTCATAGATTCAGAAATGCAATAAAATGACAACTGTTTCTACAAATACAGGATGAAAACAGAGTATTAGTTGGCCAATGATGCTTCATGAAAGGAATAAATAAATATGAGAAAGAATTACTGTGAAATTATGAGATAAACAGTCTGCTATGATTGTGTCATATGAGGTTGTGCAAGTTATTAGTTTTTGGTCCCAGATTTTGTCAAATAAATTTCCCGTCAAAATGCGACTTATAGTCCAGTGCGACTTATCTGTGTGTTTTTCTACTTTATAATGCATTTTTGGGCTGGTGCGACTTATACTCCGCAGCAACTTATAGTACGGAAAATACGGTACTTTTGTCGAGGCATCTGATTGGTCAGTTTATTACTTTGCTGTAGCAAATATATCGTGAAGAAAATTTAGAATCAGCAAGAAGTTTTAGTAAAAAGTATCAGATCAAGAATGGTTCTTCTGACCAATACAGTGACTGTTTATTTCTCTATAGAAGTTTATAGGATTTTGGCTTTTCGGGAACAGTGGGTACTTCCTACTTGGAGCGCGAGGGGGAGGAGTTGTTCTTTTTTTAAATGTTTTAACGGTTGTTACTCAGGGGGGTGGAGACTTCAGTAACCCTTGTTCTATCCTAGGCACTTTAACATTGGGAGTTGGGTCATCTAGACCCACTAGACAGTGCTCTGACCCTTTTTTCTTCAATGATTTGTGATCTTCACTGGTTTCCATGGATTACATGAAATCTTTCCACCTTTATCCACCTTTGTCATGGTAGGGGGAACACCTCAATGGAAGGGGGGGGTCATCTACAGTAAGATAGCACAAGGGTTACAATTCTTTAATGTGTGACATTTCTGCCAAATTTAAAATATTTTATTTTGGTTTTGATTCTACATTATTCAACCATATTTGATATAACGATGGTTTTTCACTAAATGAATGCAGATGTCATCCAACAGAATCCTTGTTTCTTTCAGCACACTATTGAAAATACAGCCGTCACTGATGTCATTGTGACACAGTTAATGAGTTAAGTGCTGTTGATGTTGGTTGTGTAACGTCGTCAGGTGTAGCTGTTGTTGTAGCCGCTCATTGAGCTCCTCTGAAGCCTCGTCTCCTCCGTCCTTCTGCTCATGAGGTGTCTGCCTGCAGGGCACCGAGCCGCCTGTCACATCTCTGCACCGCCGCTGCACCATCAGATGCAAACCAACGACCGGGCTGGAGTTCATTGCCATTCAGCAGATATCTGTGTGTGTGTGTGTGTGTGTGTGTGTGTGTGTGTGTGTGTGTGTGTGTGCGATGATGCGGCGTGCATGCTCGTAAACTCCCCCGCTGCAACAGCATTACTCATCACGCCTTTATTGCTCACGAACAAAACCAAAGAGCAATAAAAGTGATTCTTTAAAAATTCATGTGAGCTGAGGCGATGCAGAGGTGTGTGTGTGTGTGCACGTGTGTGTGTGAAGTGTACATTTTAATGTTGAATTATGCCACTCATTAAGCTGCATCAGCTCCTGTGTGTTCTACTTTCCACACCTTGCTGGGTGTTTGGGTATTAATGGCTGTGTTTGCATGTAAACGACCGTTTAGGAGCTTCGGTGTTTATGTGCAGGAATCCGTCGGAATAAACATGTTTATGTGCACGCATACATGCATGTTTGTGAGTATGAATGCGCTTTGTTGTTTGCAACTTTCCAAAGTACGTTCCCCTGCAGTTATGCCTCGTGTGCGACTCGGATGCCATTACTCTTTGTGCGTCACTGTGCATTTGTGTGCGATCATGAATTTTGTGTTCGTGCTTTGCTGTCTGACTGTAACGCCGGATGGATTTAATGCATAAAATCAACATTTTTATCCGGTTCAGGCGTACATATTTTTTCATGATCTGAGGTGTTTTGGGAACCAGCAGTTAGTCTGGGGGCTGTTTGAGCACCTGAAGCTAACAAAAGCTCTTTCTCCTTCTCCGCCTTCTCAAACTCCACAGGTCATCGAGGTGGGGTTGGTGGACGAGCCAAAAACTGGAAAAATGAAAATATTCAAAGCAAAGGAACTAAATTTGACCAAAAGCTGAGACAAAAAAGCAAAAATCTGACGGCAAACAATAGTTGTGTTGATCAGCAGCTAAAGTCTTGGTCATGTGACGCACAGGTCAACCAGGTGCTGCAGGTTTTTCAGTTGTCCAGCCTATTTAGGGGGAGCGGCTGCATCTTAAGGGGTTTTGCAGTTCCCTTGAGGCTCCTATGACCACCTCAAGGGACATCATCAAAATGGAACGTACCATTGTGGTGTTTGTGGTAAATGTATCCTGAAGTATTCACAAGGATGATGCAAGCTCCACACACGTGTGACGCACGGGTGATGCTGTCCTTACGCCACACTCTACTGCTCCTTGTAGGGTCTGCAGGATTATGGGGGTTGACAAAACGCTAAATCCGTATTACACGCATGCGTCTCACCTGCTTGCACAAATGTGCATAAACATTTTCTCTGTACAGATTCACTGAGCGGTTCTACCTCCTTCATATTTTGTGGAGGTCACCTGTGTGACCCGTACAGGTTTGATCTTCTTTTGGCCTGCAGACATCCCCGTGTCCCATCAGGTGTCGGGGCCGCCCTCGCACACCTGCCTGAGGATTGGGCCACACGCATCTACTCTGCGTCTAATCAGACAACCTTTATCCGCCAACCACGCCCTCCAGCCGTTGTCGGTTTGTCTGCTGCTCTATGGAAGAATTCACCGATCGCTGCTGTAGCTTTGCTGAAGCCAAGCCAAGCCAAGCTGAGCCAAGCCAAGCCACAAAAATCCAAGCCAAGCCAAATAAAGCCAAACCACTTCAAGCCTGGTCAAGCGAACTCCAGTCTCATCAAACCAAGCCAAGTCTAGCCACGTCACGACCTTCTGGATTCTTCTCCTCCACGCCATCAACCTCAGTTCGCCGCTTCACCACATCAACCGTCCATGAACATTGGCACTCAGTCCTTTATTTCTGTTTAATAAATTGCACTACTTCAAATCAAATCCCTGTCTGATTTTGGGGTCCCCCTTAACAGTTCGCCATTCGCTTTCTACTGATGTATTCAGTCTGTAACTAAACTCAAAACACCAGCAAAAGAACAAAAACTGAGAAAAGTGAACCAAAGACAGATCCTCACACTGAAATACTAAAAAAGCTACACATGACTTCAAAGGATATCTCCCTCCCGAAAAAGTACAATTGGACACATTTGTTTATTGTTCATGGTACCTTATGCATACAGAATCAAACTGGCCATGAACTACAGGAGTCAGACAAAAGAAATGTATCGTATTATCTCTGCTCCTTTTACATCATGACATCAACACAACATGACAACTACAAATATTTCGTAATATGAATACAAGTATATTGCAATAAAATAACGATTCTTGTAAATATCTTATCACTTTTACAAACTGATCCAAGTCGCCAGTTTACAGTTAAAGTTAGTCTTATTGGTTTCCATCGCTGTCGACTACCTAATGTTTTATTCTGGAACAGTTTTTCATTTTTATTTAACCGTGTTTGTAGAGGATTTCAATGTTGCCATCTGGAGCCATATGTGACGTTTTGTCAGGTAGAAAAGTTGGATCCTGTTTGTTCTAGTGTGAACATTTCTGTAGACGTTGGTCTGTAGTTAGATCACTCAGACTGTTGACACGCTCTGATAGCTGAGGGTCTTCTCTTCCTAACCCTTTTCCCACAATCAGGAAGGTAAAGGGCTTCAAAAAATGTGGTCACTGGACCGCGTCCGTCAGATTTCCTCCATCTTTGGCTCAGCTTCAGTCTCAGAGGGCAAACGCTCCTCTGGAAGACGACAGTGAGCTGTTTTTGTTCAGGCTTTAGTTTGCAGATAAAAACTGAGGCTGAATAACCAGATATGTAAGCTAATATTCATGTTTTTACCCATTTCTAAACAATAGACAAAACACTGACACACAGAGACACCCAACTGTTACGTTACCGGGGGGGCGGGGCATTCATCAGTGCACTGAGGTGTGAATATAAAGCCTCAACTGTAATAAAATAAATGCAGGTATTGAGTTCAGCCATGATAGCAGGACGAGCGCCTCTGGTGCTGCTTGTCCTTTGGTTTAATGAAACCTTTATTGACAGGACGGCCGTCGTCCAGGATGACAGTATCTCTGTCTGCAGGGTTGGCGGTTTAATGAGAAGGAATACGCCGTGAATCATATGCCACGGCCTTTAACGCCACATGATCACAGTCCCACTGAAACAGGAATGAGGGGATTGACTTTCGAGGCCCTTCAGGGGCCCACAGGCAGAATGAAAGAAGACAAATCTGTTAAATAAACTCAAACAGAGCAACCGAGAGCACAAAGTCGTTACCGGAAAAGACTGAATTAAGATTGAAACAACAGAATAAAGATCGTGAGAGCTCTGGTGACAACAAGACAGCAAATGGAGCAAGAAACCACAACAACAGCAGCAGCTGTGAGACAGTTTGACTGCAGTTTGAAAAAAAGGACCTGATCCAATGAATGGGCAGCAGGTAAGCAGAGCAGCCGCTCTCAAAAACATCACTGATGTGGAGAAAACCTCAATGTGGAACCAAAAGATGGCGCAGTGGATCAGGTCATAGCTGGAACTGACTGAGACAACCGGTTTATTGGGAGGTTTGAATCCCACTACTGCTTTGTTTGAAGAAAAACCCGTAAAGTGCTCAAAATGTGTGATAAACTGTACAGCAGAATTATTTAGGCAGGAAAGAAAAGGTCATGGTGTTCAACTACACTACCCAGAATGCTTACAGGGGCCAAGAGGCAGGTGACTGGTCAGAGGGGTTGATGGGAAGTTTTTCCAGTAAACTCTCTTCTTCATCTTTGCCCAATTTATCTGCAATTAGTGTCCTTTGCATTCTGAGATCTGATTGGCGGTTACAACTGACCGTCTGACGTGCACCTGTTTTGTGAATTTTCAAGGCCTCGGGCAGATTTCATGGAACCCGACAACACAAGCTAGCTGCAATATGATTGGATAAAACTTCCACCATAATGTACAACACTGACAGCAGCGGAACCAGCAGGATATGATCAGAAAAACTCTTTTAATTTGCTTTTAAAAAATGCAATCTAATTACACATTTGGCACATATATACATGTACAGCATGACGTTTGTCAGAGACTTTCATCAGATGTTTAGGGAGCGTGTACTATTGTTGTCACGCATAAACATACAGTTCAGCAAAGGCTTTCCTCTTTGACCTTTGAAGGTCACCTTTTGATTCGATTGCAAACTCTGTGTTCATCTTAGGACCTGTAGACTCTCTGAAGGCCTTCAGACCTCCATCTCCAGACACATGAAGACACTTGGAAGAAGATTCAAGAAAGAAGACCTGAAGTTCAGACTCAACTTAGAGACGGCGTCACCTGGAAAAACGAGAACCTTTAACAAACTCTAGATCTTTTTCATGAAACCCTTTTAGTGCGTAGAATAGAGAGCAAAATGATGATGCAGCGATTGAGAGGCTGAATCTGTTATTTTAGAAATAAAGTAAATAAAGTTGGGGGTCGTGACCCCTGTTTAAGGTGAGATGAAGCCGTTTCCATTTGTCCACCTGACTGGAAGCTTCTTGAATCTTCAACTATGCTGCTGCGGTGGGTGGTTCTCAAAAGATCTGTCAGGCGGATCTATCAGATCTTTGTCTGTGTCGTAACACGGACTCAAACACAGAACCCCCCCGCCGCTGGTGCCCCCTCTCCTATGCAGGATTTGGCTCTGAACAAGCCCCATTATCTCATTGTGGATGCATGCCCCCCCCCCCCACCACCACCTTTGCCTGGTGCAGGGTCAGCAGCCCCCTCTTGATCATTTCCCCCCAGCCTCATTTTGTCAGTGTCCCCGCCCCCCAGGGCCTGGTCCTACATATACATCAAAGCTGCCCCACAGTGCACCACAGAAGCCGTAATGGAGGCGGCGTTTTATGACCCGCATCGGGCCTGTGATTGTGTGTGGACCTGCTGTGGAGGAGCAGCCCTCCAGAATCTAATGGGTCCTGTCCTAATGTGGGGGCTGGATGGAGCAGGGACGTTCTCTGAAGAGAGCTCAGCTGGAGACGGAAAAATGAAAGGACTTTTATCTGAATCGGACTTGAACGTGAACTTTTCCCGCCCAAACTGAACCCAAACACTGCTGCTGAGTCCAGTGCAATGGCTTTTATTTTGAAACTCCATTCATGGTGTTCTCTAGAACTGAATTGGAGGATGTGAGTAACGCTATGATTAGTGATTGGCCAGAAGTGCTGGAGCGTTGATAACTTCAGGTAAAGTAGCCTTCATACCCCCTTAAATGACTATATTAAGGTGGATTTGGGTTTTCTGTGGCTGTCTGCTTAATGTTCTCTCCTTCCTGTTACCAAGTCAAGCCAAACGGACTAATGTCCAGTCCCTGTCCTTTCTGCTGTGAGAGCTCTAGCGTCCTGCTTTCTATCATAGATGGTGCATGAAGACATATCATTTATCTTTACATTGAGCCGTTTTGTTTGTCTGTTAAATTGAGTTACTTTGAATGTTTTAAGCCAATAAGGCAGTTTTTGCTGTGTTGCGCAACACCTGAAGGTTCAAAGCGTGGAAAGTTCACTTTATTTGAAAAACTTTATTTGACGCCTGTACTGGAAGATATTTGAAACCATTATTTATAATTAATTGAAAGCAGGATTGGACCGAACCTATGGAAAAAGGAAACGTGAATGTTTTGTTGTTTTGCTTATTAACCAGAAGACAGACTTCTTTGTGGACTTCTAGCTCAGCTAATAAACCTGCTGCATTTGGAACCAGCCGTCTGTCTGTTCTTGTGAGAAAACTCCGCCCACCTCAGCCGTGATTTCACGTCCTGACCTTTAAAGATACGTGATACTACATCATAAAATGAACATGAAAAGGTTTCTGTGTTTGTGTCTGGAGGGCACTGGAACCTTTGGTTGTGGGTGGAATCCACTCCGCTCTGCTCTCAGCCTCCGTTGGATCTATTTGAGTCAAATCAAACCCGATTTCATTAGTGAGTAAAGTCGAGTGCGGAACCAGCAGGCGGTTTGGGCCGAACTCAAGGCTCTCGGTTTTCCCTCTCATCTAAGGTGGAACATTTTGAGAGATTCCTTTCTTAATGTCTCCAAACAGCCACAAACAAACTGAAGCGCAAAGACTTTGAGAATCTGCAGGATTTGTGACTTCTGAGTTTGGGGTCGGAGGGTGGGGGCTTGGAAAGCTAAAAATCAGCTGGAAGGTCACTGTGGAATTACAGGTAAATATCTGAAATGGGACCGAGGCTGGAGGTTGTGAATAAAAGCAGAGAACAGGTGAGATAAACGAAGGGACACTGAAAAACAAAAGGTGATTAAAACAAAGAAACTTGTAATGGTGCAGCTCTGCCTCCTTTAGAGGCTCCAACAGCTTCTCATGAGCTCTCCTGAAGCTTCAGAGGTTAGTTGTAGCCTCATTTTCTGAACTGGCCTGGAGACTCTTTATGATGCCATCAGTGCCTTAAATATGGAAGCAGCCCTTCAGGCCAGCGGCTCTCTCTTCCGGGCCTGGTGGAGGAACATGTAATTGCACCGTCCATCACCTGTGAAAGCCAGGCAGTCAGAGGCGGCGTGAAATGAGAGCAGGCCTCGTTTTAATTTCATTTAAATGACCACATTTTCTCATGTTACTTTAATTATACCGTTCAGAATAAGACTACAGGCCTTAAGGAAGTTCTGGTGGATTCCTGTTTTACTGTGTTGTCTGAAAACATTGATTCCTCTGAGCGAAAAAGTACAAACTCCCCACAAACTGGAGCCAGAGCAGTTCAGCAGTTCACCACTAAGCTGCTGTCTGCACAGGAATTCACTTCACTGTAACGGAGGAATCCTGGGTTGAAAATGTTTCTTCACCTCACATTTAACCCTGTGATTTCTGAGATGACATGAAATAACTGAAACTCTAAACTCTTCAGCCGTTTAGGCAGTTAAGGTTATTCCAACGCATTCTGAAGCGCCGTGACGCCTCACTTTACGGAAAACTGCTGCATGTGAGCACAAAGCTGCTTTGATTCATTCATTTCAGAAACAGTTATGGCAATTCAAAGAACGTCCGGGCAGGAGCTGAAGCTGGTGTGTCGGGGTCAGTATCCATGACAACGGGACTGAGTGAAATGTCGCGACCTCCACGTCTTTCTGCTCCATCAGGAGGCGTGGCCTTTTCACCGACATGTTTACAGTGAACCGTCCCCAAACTGCAGTTTGGTTTGTCTCAAATGTTCGTCTTCGGACCGGTTTTATGACATCATAAACAATTATTTTAACATTTTTCTTTTCAAGTGTTTCCTTTCTTCTGTTTTAATCCTTTCCTTTGGTTTTTCAGGGGGTTTATGTCATGAAGTTGCAACATTTTTTTTGTTGAAACTTTACTTAAATTGTGTTTCCAGAAGAATTTCACATCCTGACCTTTAAAGAAATGTATTTCAGAGGTAAGCAGTAAATGACTCAGCATTTCCTGCCTCCTTTGTTTTACAGAAACATATTTTCCGTTTTCTTCAGTTTTAACTTGAATAAACTTCTTCTGGAGTCTTTTCATGCCCTCTAACCCAAACCTCCTCCGTCCTCCCCGAAGCCCCGCCTACCTGCACCTTCAGTTCCGGCGGGCCGTCTTTGAGTCAGCAGTCAGAGTGAAGAGGAGCGACAGGAAGTGGGAACAGGACCAAAGGAGGTCATCAAACTACTGGAGCATTTGTGCTGAACTTCTGTTGCTGCTCTGCTCCGTGATTCATCGGCGGCGTGGGTGTGAAGGCGGTGGCCGCTCTGACTGATTAATGCCGCGAAATGCTTTCCTAATGTGGTGAGGGATGGCGTGCGACGCTCGTCGACGAGCCTTTTCAGAACAGAGAGCAGGGCCAACATGTCCTCGAGCAGAAACCTTTCAAAGTTGGTGGATGAGCTTCAGATGGATTGTAATTATCAGGCGGTGGAGGACCCAGAACGCTGCAGAGACGTTGTCCTATCAGCTCACCTGGAAATGTCTCAGGAGGAGGAGGAGGAGGAGGAAGAGGCCGTGGAGACGGTCTTTGTTTACACTGCTGCTCCAGATGAGCAGAAGAAAATAAATAAATAAATGGATGGATGGATAGAAATGTACCCTTATCAGAGCTTCGAATAGCCTTCATCAGAAGGTGAATTAAAAACAAAACCGTTGGCACAAACAGGCAGTTTTGTCTAAACTCAAGTGTCTTAAATATTTCAACACAAACAATGCGCTCATAACCAGAAAAACGTGGATTTTTCTTAAAATAATGATTGTGTCAAACTGACATCTTTTACCCTGGGAGGCTGTTCCCTGTGTTGAGACAGAATCAATGGTAGAGATGTCGTGATGAGTTCAGGACCTGATCAGACATAGACAGCGGCTCCTGCAGTGAATTCAAACCCAGCGTTTCTCTGAAGCAGCAGAAGCGGGACGCGGTGTCGTCCAGGGATCGATACCTGTCCGATCCAGCATGTCGCCCGTCTTTTCTTACCTTCGAATGTGAGGAGCAGCAGGTCTGACTGAGCGCTGTCCCTGAACGGCTGACGGCTGCACTGAAATGCATCTTTCTCCTTTAGCATGCTGCACTGAACTTTAGGCAGGAATCGATCGCGGCCGCTGAGGCGCCGGCCCGTCTGTTTGTGGGTTTGTTTGGCTGTTGGTTAACCAGGGCATTGTGGGAAAACAGGTTTATCTGCAGCTGCATCCAAACAGCTTCTGATGAAGCAATGAAAGAGAACGCGCTGAGGGAACATTCCTGTTCTGGTGTTCAGATATTCAGACCAAACGTCGTCTTACAGCATTTCTCACAACAGTATTTAACTTGATCCACTGCTAAGGAGCTGTTTCTGAAAACAATTAGTGCAAACTGCAAAACATGGTAGATAACCTGGTAGAGTCCTTTTCTCTAAATGGATGCTCATTTGCACAAAAGCAAGTCAGTGGCTCAGAATGAATTAGTTGATCTTCCAAAGCAAATATTTATGTCAGTGTCGTCAAAATGTAAAGTTCTGACTTCAGCATCGTTGAATAATCAAGTCAAAAGGTTTGAACATGTTTTCATTGAGACAGATTTCTCTGGAACAACAGCCTTAAGGCCCGTACACACCGGGACGAATATTCGCCAGCCGTTATTCGCCAGCGTTTTTCGCCACGTTTTTTGTGTTTACACCCAGGCGATTTTCGCTGACGATGAGCCAAGCGAACATGCAATTTCATTCCCTGACGTTAGATGGCGCTTAATGTAAACAGAAATACTCCTGTACACAAGGTGGCGCTGCACAACTTTACGCTTCTTAAAGTCGCTTTTCACTCAGAAGAAGAGAGCAAGTATTTACGCGATTGTCAGAATCAAACAAAGAAAACATGAATATTTCAAGCACCAGTAGCTCCAACTGGTGCTTGGTTAGGGGATATTTTAGAATGTCCATCATTATTTCTTCGCGGCAGTGTAGACGCTAAAAAAAAAACGAACCCGAGGCGTTTTTTTTTTTTGACGCTTTGACGCGTGGCATTTTTTCGCGTTGGTGTGCACACTCTCATTGGTGCCCTTTGTTTAGTCACGAAGCGTTAAACGTCGGCGAAAATCGCGCGCGAAATTCGTCCCGGTGTGTACGGGCCTTTATTTACCAAAAATGACATTTTGAAAAATAGAATTTAATAGAAATCAGGACATTGAATATGCACTTTATTTTATACTGGTTACAGCATTATGCAACTGGGGGGGGGGCATTTATATTAAAAATGAAACCTCTTTTTGCTCAGTAAACCTCACTGTGGTAGTTTTGGAACAGAAAACACTATAAACAGAGAGAGCAGCAGATCAATCATAGAGAACTAGAAGCTCCAGGCCGTCTGGTCACATATTTTCATCCACATCACAGCCAATATCATCTCTTTCAATGCAGTGAGGAAAGTATCTTCTTGAGAGCCAAATCCACCCTTAGTGATGTCATCACAAGCTGCATCCATGGATGCTGGCGGGTCTTTTGGGGACGTGGATGCTGGTCACATTCCTTCCACCTCCAGGAAGAGAAAGACACCTCCATCTCCATTAGGAATGGAGAGCAGGAAGGAAGATGCATCACAAGCATTATACTGGATTAATGATCAAGATGCTGTTTTGTGCTCATCAGTGCTTAAAAATGTGTCTGACTTACAAACATGTGAGCCAAGAAGATTGAAAACTTCCTGGATGTGAAACACAGACTTTTAAGGAACCACAAACTCCTGACAGTTTCCATCAAACCTGGCATGATCCGATAGTTTTAGCGGCAAAAAACAGATGTTTTTGTGTAATTTCTGTGTCACTAATATCACCTTTATCAAACGCATTTTTTTTCATCTCCACATCAGTTTGAATAAAGAAATACTCAGCAATGTCTGTCCTACATCCTCAGAAAAATGCCACAAGAACATTTTAAAAACACAAAACCACAATTTTCCGAACATAGGAAAAACATTCTGTTCCCACTTTAAACTCGTTGCTGTGCTAATCCTGCGGCTTTGGACAAATCCTCAGACTTTTGTTCATTTTACAGACTCGCAAATGTTCTCTGCTGCCGCTGATTCACACCACGATGCAGAAGAATTAGAGCCTCCTGTGCGCATTACAGTGCAGAGGATTGCAGGTCCGGGCGGAGCGCCGCTGCAGAGAAGGTTGTTTAGGTCGGAGAAAACCATTTGAGACAGATTAAGTTGTGAGTGTTTGCAGCACAACCTCCAGTTGTGTGTCAAGTGTGCGTGTGTGGTGACCTGTGGTTGTAGATTAAGGTCGCAGTCTCTCTGTCAGGCTTCAGCATCATGACTGATGCTCTGATGTGACCTTGGGGCTTCTCGTCTTTCATTTATGGACACACTAAGGCTGAAAAGTGAGCCATCGCTTTTCTCTCAGACCTTTGACATGAACCAGAACCAGAGCCAGAACCTGAGCAGCTCAGTATAACAAAAATGCTGATTGACAGTTTTGGAGCTGAGTTTGATGAATACCAGATTAATGTCGTTCTGTAAGTTGTCCTAATGCCCCTAATAACCAGAAGAGGGCAGTAGGACAGGCTTGAAGGTATAGACTTGAGTGTGCAATCCAACAGGAAATGGGCAGCAGAAATTCAGTTGCAGAAACGTGAAGATGCTGGATGGAACTCAGAATGATTTGATCTCTCTTTGTGTTTCCTTTCCTCTAACTAGCCGTATCCTGATAGGTGGGACCCACCCTTGTCTCCAT
Organism: Oryzias sinensis; assembly: GCA_037389245.1. Lineage (NCBI taxonomy): Eukaryota > Metazoa > Chordata > Actinopteri > Beloniformes > Adrianichthyidae > Oryzias > Oryzias sinensis. The sequence continues at coordinate 30,035,418 of CM074496.1, read as the reverse complement.
CAGCAGGACATTCGTCTACAGTCAGAAAAACGTGTTCTCGAAAACACGATTTGTAACGTTTCTCTACGAGCAGCAAAATAAAAGACAAGCTTCAATGTTTTTCCATCTTGATTGCATCTTCTGTATATATTCATGTTTGAAGATAATTAAAGTACAAATTATTTAGGTTAAAAAAAAAAAGGTGACTTTGTGGAAACGACTGTAGTTTTGTGAGGTTGTTTTGGATCATCAGAACAATCTATAAACTGATAAACAGTAGGGCAAAAAAGTATTTACTCAGCCACCAGTGGTGCCAGTTCTCCCATTGAAAAAGATGAGAGAGGCCTGTAATTATCAACATAGGTTTACCACAACTATGAGAGACAAAATGAAAAAAAAAACATTTAGAAAATCATGTTGTCTGAATTCTTTAGAATTCTTTAGTAAATTATGATGGAAAACAAGTACTTGGTCAATAACAAAAGTTCAACTAATTACTTTGTTATATACCTTTTGTTGACAATGACAGCAGTCGAACATTTTCTGTAAGTCTTTGTAAGGTTTTCTCAAACTGCTGCTGGTATTTTGGCCCATTCCTCCATGCAGATCTCCTCTAGAGCAGTGATGTTTTGGAGCTGTCGCTGGGCAACACAGACTTTCAACTCCCTCCAAAGATGCTCTATGATTTTGATCTGGAGCCTGGCTAGGCCACTCCAGGACATTGAAATGCTTCTCATGAAGCCACTCCTTCGTTACCCGGGCAACGTGTGTTTGGGATGGTTGTCATGCTGGAAGATCCAGCCACGTTTGATCTTCAATGCTGATGGAAGGAGGTTTTCACTCAAAATCTGACCACACACGGCTCCATTCATTCTTTTCTCTACAGTCATTAGTCGTCCTGGTCCCTTTCCTGAAAAACAGCCCCACAGCATGATGCTTCCACCCCCATGCTTTACAGTAGGTCTGGTGTTCTTTGGATGCAGCTCAGGATTCTCTTTCCTCCAAACGAAACGAGTAGAGTTCTACCAAAAAGTTCTATTGTGGTTTCATCTGACCATAGGACATTCTCCCAATCCTCTTCTGGATCCTCCAAATGCTCTCTAGCAGACTTTAGACAGCCCTGCACATGTACTGGCTTTAGCAGGGGGGCACGTCTGGCCCTGCAGGGTTTGAGTCCCTGTCGGTGTAGTGTGTTACTGATGGTAGCCTTTGTTACTTTGGTCCCAGCTCTCTGCAGGTCATTCACTAGGTCCCCCGTGTGGGCGGCGGGGAATTTGGAGTGTGACTGTTTGAGGTTGAGGACAGGTGTCTTTTCTATAGATAACCAGTTCAAACAGGTGCAGTTAATACAGGTAAACAGTGGAGGACAGAGGATCTTCTTACAGAAGAAGTTATAGGTCTGCGAGAGACAGACGTCTTGTTTGTTTGTAGGTAAACATACTTATTTTCCACCATAATTTACAAATAAATTCTTTAAAAATCAGACAGCTTGATTTTCTGCATTTTTATTTCATATTTTATCTCTCATAGTTGAGGTATACCTACGATGATAATAATGGAGTCAATTTATCTGTGCTTTCCCAAACCCTCAATGTTCTTCCAATGTGTCCATTATTCTTTCATACTTGGTGATGGTAGCTACTGTTGTAGCCACAGCTGCCCTGGGGCAGACTGACAGAGGCGTGGCTGCCACTTCGCACCTATGGTCCCTCTGACCATCACCGGGGCATTGATGCACATTCACACACCAGTGGAGCCACACTGGAGGCAGGGAGGGTGAAGTGTCTTGCCCAAGGACACAATGATAGTTGACTGGGGGGGGGCGGGGATCGAACTGCAGACCCTTCAATCATTGGCCGACCTGCTAAACAGCCTGTGCCACTGCTGTCTAATGAAAAATACAGGTCTCTCTCATATTTTCAAGTGGGAGAACCTGCACCATTGGTGGCAGCTTAAATACCCTTTGCCCCACTGTAATCATCAATTAAAATCACTGTAAATTAAACTACGTTTAAAAAAAAGATGCTTAAATTTAAAAACCATAAACATTCAGGATAATTCTAGTTTTTACAAACAGCAGAAGTTTGAATGAGATGTTCCAAATGTTTGCTTTTATCAGATGACAGTAGAGTAAACTAGATCTCGTCGTAGTTACTCTGTTTCCGTTTCTGTTTGGTCTTGAGCTCAGATGACGAACCGTTGGCCTCAGGAAGCTGCAGACTTACAGTCAAAACAAATGAGTGGAGATGCATCAGACTGTAGTCTGCTGTGACGCCGCTCCTTCATGAGAGGGTTCTCCTGCTGGTGAACGCCGCCTGGAGCTCTTTCATCTGTCTTTTTTAAAACTTCTTAAATGGGAACATAATGAGAAATCAGGTTTTTACCCGCAGACCAAACAGAAGACATTTAGCTTCGCTGAAGGCAACTGCTTCATAGAACATATTACTCCGTACCACGGGGGTGGGGGTGGGGGGGATGACAGTCATTTCCTCCACAGTTTTAGACCCATTTGTTTGGCGTTGTGTCGCTGAAAAAACAGTTTGGCTTTTTCTGTAATGTAACTTCTATTTGTTTAAAAAAGACTGATGTGGACCCTGCTAAAGGATGGCGTGTTTTGACATGATCTCTGATATTTAACTCAACATCTGAATATTTTTGTGACGAGGCAGGACCATCAGCTGGTGGCTGCGCTCGCTTGTACACACACGCATGGACACGCACATGCAGACACGCAATCTCGCCATTCATTTTTGTTTTGTTTACTCAGGAGTTAGTGACCAACTACGCAGGTCATGTGACTCATCTGACGATGAGTTTGTTTTTTCAGGTAGATTGTTGCAATTTTTGTAAATAACATAGATGAGGTTTCTTTGGGTGGAAAATGGAAAAAATGGAGATTGTTTTTTGGATTTTAGGAAAGAAATTGTAAAACTGTTTGCCTAACCCTGAGCTAATGAAGAGCAACGGCCAGTAGGAGGGGCTTATGATTTAAAAAGGGAAGTGAGACATGAAATGATGAGGGTGTCTTGGGATGATGTGGCCTTTGTGAGGAACAGGTGATGTTCTCTGTTTCCTCAGAATAAAGGAGAAAACTTTAACCTCGGCTGCTCTGCTATCATAGTGTGGTTTGAGAAGCTCTTCCCTTAGGAACCCACAACAAACTTCTCTTTACTTGTTAGTAAATTAACTGTTTAACACTGGAGATGTCGCCATGACGTACCAAACACTCTTCAAACTATCTTAACTCTTAGGAAATTTCTGCAAATCCAACAGATTCTAAAGCAGAGAAAAGCAGCTTTGTGCTGATATGTACTTTTACCAACGTAAATGTTGAATTTGGGAAATTGCGTAAATAGTTAAATGACATCTTTCCTGAAGCTAAAGCTCTGGCGTTAAAGGGTTATAACATTTAACCTCTATAACTGAAAAGCTAACAACTAGCATTTATACTTGCAAACTGCTTGTTGCAGAAACAATTATGCTCCAAAACCATCATTTAGCAAAAACAATAAAATACGTATGAAATCTTTTACTTCTTTACCCGTTAAATGCTGTTGTTGTCTCTGGTGACCCGAAATAACAGACTCTCTTCAAAGTAATGTAACTCATTAACCGTTTATGAAGTTAACCTGATTCAAACGAGTGATGGGGAGGAAAAAAGCTTTGTAATGATACGCAACACTTCAGTAAAATTTGGAATTGGGAATTATGTTGATGGCGTAAACGGTTGAAGAGCTTTGTAAGGGATAATGGCCGATGAAGTGTGCATTATCAGAAATTAACACTCGCCGTGGACGCCTGAACCGCCCGACGCGAAGCGGCTATTCCTTACAATTTCAAACTGCTTGTTGCTGTTGGTAAAAAACCAACCGTAATTTAGCAAATACAGTTAAAAAAATATCTGAGAGTCTTTTACGTCTTCAACCCAATGACCGGAGCTGTTGTCGGAACCATGAAATAAAACGTTCTTTGAACTACGCCAACTCATCAACAGTTCTTAATTATTGTAATTCCACTGGATTCTGATGCATCAAACTGAGTTGAATGTCAGTGCAAAGCTGCTTTTCTACGCCTCAGACCTATGTTACCTGTGCAAACGGCTGTAAGAGTTACGACAGTTCAAAGTGCGTCAACAACTCCCCTTAGTGGTAAATCAAGATGCACCCACTCATTCCTGTTCCCATCAAGTGTCCCCCCCACCACCAGTAAGTGTTATCTGCAGATTTCCCCTTTAGTATCACAGATGTTCTTCAAAGGGGGTGAGGTTTTATTGCAGAGATCTCTGCTGATTTTGGGTGTCACCATGGTAACGGGGTCCTGACAGTTGGGTTACCAGATGGAAAATTCCCTTTATGGCCGTGGGGGTAGCTTCCAAATGGACTCATATTCACGGGAAGGCTTTGACTGCTTTTGGCAGCTGGGTCCATCCAACAGAACCAAACATCCATGTGCGAGAACATGCTCCCTGCTGTGCAGGGGCGGTCTGCCCCCTCGCAGCATGACACGGCAGCTTATCCAGCTAAGTGCTGGAGCGAAGACGGACCGGGCAGCAGCCTGCATTGCGGAGGCTGTCCGCACGCCGATTAATTTGTAGCCGCCGAGCGAGCGGGGATTCGCTGGTGGTGGAGTAGACGTCAGCAACCCCTCCACTTCTTCAGTGAGAGGCTTGAAGAAGAGGGTCACGACAACAATAGACAGCAACACGCGAGTAGTTTCCAAATTGTCATACACTCAGCCCGCTGTTCTCACACCAGTTATCACGCCGCCGTCTCTGTGGCGTCTGAGAAATGACTCTGCAAAAAGAGCACTCCCATGAATATTGACTAGGAATAAAAGTCACCCAGCGGGTGTTCAGGGGGGGCAGTATAGTCCGACCAGTTTAAATGGGAAAAGGACAAAGCAGACTCGTGTTTGTCTGCTGGAGCTGCGCTGAGCTCCAGAATGCAATCAGCGGTAAAAGCTTTATTTTGGAGGTAATGAACCCTCCTCGGGGTATGTGTGATTTATGTTCTCCATTCAGTCCGCCATGAATCACCTGGTTCAGTTCTGACCTCAGAATACCTCCTCATACCAACTTATTCCTTTGAGCAGCTGCAGAATTATCGAGCTGGACAGTTTCTTCTGCGTCCAAAAAGATCTATTTAGTGCAACATCCAGAGCCCCAAACCGGCTATTTCATAACGGCGCATCCCAGCAGAGCAGCTCTTTTCTAAAAACGAAACGTTGACTCATGACTGTCTGCGAGGCAGAGATGACAAATGACTAACATGGAATACTTTTATTCTTTTGATTCCACTATGTATTCATGAGGCACAAAAACCATAAATATAGAAACTCCTTTGAAAGAAAAGCGGGTTTGAATCCGACCTGCCTCTGCTGTCACTCAGCAGGAACACCAAACCACGGCTGGAATCCGGTCTTGGATTTTCAGTGATTGCAGGGATTTAGCTCGGATGTCAGACACGCAGGATTACCAAAGACAGCACCGTTTGAAGATTCGGGTGAAGAAAAGACCTGAAAGATTGTAGGATTTATTACAGTAGACAGTAAAAAAACAGCTCAACAAACCAACGAATTCAAGACCCAGGACGGTGCATGTTGGAGACTTTCCTTTTTTAGCACAAACATTACTTTTCTTCAGACTGCAGAGTAGTCCGACTTCTGTCTGTTGGACAACAGCTGATCGGTCAAACCGCCTTCAAACACCAACGAGAGGATTCATCCACCTCTGAGGGGACCATCAGAACGGTCCATATTTGATCAGAGAATCCAGAACTGAGATCATCAAAGTCCTAATAACAGGTGGATATTGGTCCAAAAAGTTGTCATCTTTTTTGTTAAAAGATGGTATTTTGGTTGAGAATAAACAGTGTTGAGAAACAATACCCATGAGAATTTAAAGAACAGTCTCTGTTGTTTGAAGCAACCAACCAACCTCAGAAACCGGAGACAAAATTAGCTAAGGGTCATGATTTGGAATTGATTTATTTCAAACAATTAGAACAAAAATACAAAAGGAAGAGATCAATCAGAAAAAAATATATAAATGTTTGCATGTAGTTCACCTTTTGGCGCATCCCTTCAGGAGTCGTCACAGCGAATCAGCTTTAACGGATTCTCACTAGTGGTTTGGCAAAGATTTTTACGCCGGATGCCCTTCCTGACACAACCCTGTATTATATCCAGGCGGGGGACCAGCACAGGGAAATATATATTTAAACTTTGGATGATAATTCGTGACTTGATTGGAAAATATAAAACTGTAAAGTAAAAGAAAAACACGTCCATATATGAAGAAAAATAGACTTATTTGTATTTATACATACAATACGGGACACATTCAATCCATTAAATCTATCACATTCCGGTTCATAACATCTAATTTAAGACATTACATTATTCCAGAAATCAACATACATGTCACAGATGAGCGGTATGGTTAAATGTAATCTCTCTCGCTCTCTCTCTCGCTCTCTCTCTCTCTCTCGTTTTTTTCTTCCTAGACTGTTTGTGTTTACATTCTACACAATGAATCTGCTCAAAAAGTAAAAGCCTTGGCACACCTCAGGCTGGCTGTGAATCAGGGTACCACACATTCAATGACTGCGTTGGCATGGCAACCGTGCAAATCGGAGTTCAACTCAGCTGCCAAAATGACAAATGTGTGTAATCGCAAAAATGGTCCCTGCATTTTCAGCACGACGAAACGAGAAGAAAAGATTTCTGAAAGTGAAATTCCTCGGCCGTGATTGACACCATTAATGAAGCAATTATGACATCCCTGAAAAAATGCATTTAACCCACAACCTTCTGCTCAGATCAGTTTCAATCACAGACACTAAACTTTGACTTTCAGCCGTTTCTCTTAAGGTTCTTTCATGAAGATGTCAGTCTTTAAATGACACTTTCGATCAACATAACAGCGTGACGGCTGAACATGTGTCTCCTGCTGTTGTCTGATGAGCTCGGCTGGTCAGGTTTTGTGGAAACATGATGGATAATCCAATCAGGGGGAAAGCATGGCTGCTGAAGGACTCCACTTCTTCTGACCACAGTTTTCCAAACTCAAATGAATCAGAACTCATGCTGATGTTTTCCTCTCAGATTCATCTTTGCTGCCTCTCTGTTCTCATCCTTGCAGCTAAAGGTCTCACTGCTTTCAGGGAAGCTGTTAGGAAATCTTTTTTGTTGCATTTCTTTCCTCCAAACAATCACTGTAAAGCAAAAAAATGTTTCAGCATCATTATCATCATTTTTTTCTTCAATAAATCGCAAAGGAATACATATTCTCCACTAAATCACAGCTGATGTGAAAACGGCTGTAAGTCAAACAGATGATGGGGTTTGCAGGAAAAGCCTGGAAGTTCAACCCGTCCACAGACGGCGTGTCTGCAGAGCTGAGTGAGAGAAAACCTGTCTACATTCCAGGAAAATCCTCGTTTTCAACCATTCCGTCTAGTTTCCATTAGTTCCACCGCCTCCCGATGAGCATGTCAGGTCCCACGCCTTAAAGAATTCATGAAAAGGAAAAAGCATAAACTCCCTGCCTTCTTGTGCACTTTGGTTTTTAAAGCATATTTCTGGTTGTTTCTGCTGATTAAAAAAAAAACGTTAAGACTTTGATCAATTAGAGTGTGTGTGGAAACGTCTTCTTTTAGGTATAAACGACCTTTTTTGGTAATATGTGAACCAAATGAATAATTTACTAAATCAATTCATTATTATTAGACTGGTTGGAACCAGTGGAGGTCTGGATATTTGGAGTCAGGGTCCTGACTTTAGTAGAGGAACAGAGTCTGAGAGCTTCCCCGGGACCTTCCATCACGTCACAGTGAGGTTTCTCAACCAGAAACTTCACAAATTGACTTATTCTTTATGTCATTTCCATGCAGTGTGAGAAACATGCATCCATTGACAACACTATGGCAGGGAAGAAGCCTACAATGCAGCACCATGGAAGCCAGACAACAAAAAGGAGCCCTCCATCTTGAAAAGAGGTCCTCTTTAATAGGGGGTGGGCTCCACCCCTTACCAGACCAACCCAATTACCAATCGAAATCAGACCCATGTCCTAAGACACAAAAGAACATTCACATGCGTTTTCCTTGTAACACATGCAACCTTAAACAAAAATGTCTTCCATTTAACAACAGTCTTTACATAAAAATGCAAACTAAAAAGAAATCATTTTGAATTTAAAACAGGCCTGTCAAAGGAAACCAGAAAAATAGGTGGGTCCACTGGACTTCCTGGATACAGGAAGTGCTCTTAAGAAACCAGGAAGTAAAGCACTGAGAAAAGCCAAAGGGGACTACAAAAACTAAACAGAGTGAATTGGAATAACCATTGGAACCTTACGGCTGAACCGTGTGTGCACCCACTGCCGCTGTCAGAAACAAATCCACTTTATTAAGCTCTCAGGCTGTGACAGACGTGTGCTCTGTCACAGTGTCCAAATACGGAACCGATTCTCGGATTTTTGCTGTTTGGTTTCAGCCGTCTTGACTCTCATTCTGTCCTGTTTTCTGTCAGGAGATAACAGGTAAGACCAAACGGAGGCCCTAAAACTGAAGTTCAAGACATCTCATAGGAAACTGAATAGACTAATCACACCGCAGGTTCCCGTTGACTTATAGTTATTTCTTGAAAAAAGTTTAGGCCTTTATTCCCTTTCTTTTTGCTCCAAATTCAGACGAAAGCACACACTCAACTTTTAAGGTAAGAAAAAGGGGGAAATTCTGTTTCCGGGCAGCTTTCCATGGTCACAGTGTGCATAAGTGCACCACAGGTCGTCATGAGTTTACACAAACATAAATCTGGCGCTTTATTTTGAAAATCCAGCAGATTATTTGAGATGTTTTGCTTTTGCTCAACTTTCTCTTGGGTTCATCCTGACTTTCTTACAAGGGAGGGGGGTTATGTTCGGTGTGAACCCCCTCACCCTGACCACTAAGTCTGAGACCGCCAACCATCAAGATGGTTTCAAAATAAAATCCCTTCAGTCACACCTGAGTTTTATGGGAAAATCTGAGCCGGGGAAACTTTGCAGGGAGAAAGTTTACTTTTCATATCTGCCAAACATTTCTGCTTTTGTGAGTCAAAAGTTTTGAGTGTTTCCTTCAAAACCTCCACAAAACATTTACCTTGAGCAAATTTTCCAAACAAATCTGATACACTGGGTTTGTGTGTATGTTTCATTAGATTAAAACAAAAAAACTTAACCTGTAAATACAGATTCACTTCTACATGACACTACACCACAGCCAGATGGAGAAAATCTGGGAATGTTTTTAAGGATCCAAACATCAAGGAGCCTCAAATGTTCAGCTTTGCTGCAGAACCTGCAGCGGAGGCCACGGAAAAGCTTGGAGCGATTGGGAAGCTAATTAGCACGGAAGGAAGATGTGAAAAACCTAAAGAGTGGAGAGACATGTGCCAAACGGAGGATTTGACCTGCGCTGGCTGGCGGCTGCCAGGTGACTTGGAGGTGCTGATGTGACATTAATTAGGGAGAAGAAGACAGCTTCACAAATCTGTCACAGCTGCAGAACCACTTCACGACTCCCAATCTGTGCAGCGTCCTCTCCATCCATCTGGACAGAGATCCATCCATCCATTTGTTTCTGAGCGCGCTGATGGCTGGCTCCGGCTCCGCTCACACCTTTGATTAATGGCTCAGCTGTGAGTCCAGCCCTGTAATTGGCCAGTTCCTTTTTCATTTTTTTTGCTCGCGGTTACCTGGTGACAGAGCTGCAGCTGAGGCGCCGGCGCTGCTGCAATTCCTCCAGTTAGTGTCAAACCTGCAGCTCCTGACGGCACAGAACATTCTTCTCTGTCCTGAAGTGCCTGAGGTGGGGGGGGGGGGGTGCACAGACCCAGGCTGGCAGAGCTTACAGGGTTTTTTCATGAACTCCACTGTCACGGGCAGAAACTGCCAACTGGATCAGCCTTTTCCAGCTCCTCAGCTCAGCATTTCTAACAGAGATGTTCAAGCAGCTCAAATCCAAAAATGAGACTGTTCAAAGTCCTGAGTGTTCCTGGAAACTCTGAGGAGGACATCCTCTAATGAGGCTCGTTGTTGGAGAAAAGGCTCCAGATCACCATGTTCTCCAGGCCTGCAGAGGAAATGCCCAAACATCCTTCCCAGAAGGATGTTTGGGCATTTCCAGAAGAAAATGCAGGGTTGAATGCTATGTTGCTGAATGAAAATGAAACTTAAACGGTCACAATTGGCAAAAAAAAAACCACTATAATAAAAAAAGAGAAATAGGAAAACAATGGGTTGAATGTTTTATAGTATTCAACCAATAAGGAGACATGTGACTTCTCTGTTTTGGTTTTCAACATTGTCTCAGTACAATATGTGTGAGTTTTCTCATTTCCTTATCAGTATTTTTTAACATTTTTATAATTTAAAGTTTATAATTTTTGGGGGGTAGTTAATTAAATTGCTATGCAGTTTCTCACCAACTGGTTACAAAGTGTTTTTTTTATACTATGTAGAGAGAAATTTCATAGTTCTACTGCACTGCACTGTGTTTGCGACGTTTGAGCCGACTTTGGTAATAGATTATGCTGTGGTACTGTTAATTGTTCAGAATAATAATTTTTAAAAAAAGGTCCTAATACTGAACAATAATTCACCTTTCTTTAATAAATGTTTTATAAAGCATCAGAAATGTTTCAGGAGGGTTTTTTAAGGGGGGTATGAATAGGTGTTGGGGCATTCTTTGGCCGTGGGGGGTTGGAGGGTGAGACTGAAATGGGGGAGTTCTCCTTTTTCGGTGAACTCCTCCTTCTCTGGTCCCTGACCCCCGTGAATATGGGAGGAATACTGTAAACCACTTAACTCCGCTGGTTAGTCCTCATACAACAGCTGCAGGTTACCATGACAACACATCACACCACGTTTCAAATGGTCCACTTCTTTTGAAAAACAATTTAAACGTAAAAAAATAAGAACATTCAAGTACTAATAAATGCTTTAATACTTCTTTCTTTCATTAATGGGCATGGTATAAATGAGATAATGCCCATGAGGTGTCCATTATGGAATAACACAGAGGCGCTTTTTTTGGACACCTCAAAGGACGTTATCTCTTACATATCAGTTCATTAATATTAGAATTATAGGGCATATGTAAACATCTACATACGTAAAGTGGTGGATATTTATGTCATTTTAATTTTAAAGGTTATATTTTTGCGGTTTCAAGGCCGCTCATTGACGGCCTTAAAAACCGCAAAAATATTTAGTTATAGTTTGGATTCATGGTGACGCTGGAACATCAGGTTTAACAGTTAAGGATAAACACAGATCATTGTTTGTGTTTTTATTTGCAGAGAAAACAGAATAACTCAGAGATCATTTATGACAACTCCCACTGTTGCAGAGACTCATTAACATGTAGAGTGTCTCCTGACCTCCTGCCTAAAGCGTGACCTTGTCAACACCCCCTGGAAGGTGCAGAGAGGAGGCGGCAGGTGACTCCAACTGTATGGAGCTGTGCAGCCAACATCTGGGCGGCAGCAGAGCAGAGCGGCATCGACCGAGTGAGACTTTATTGATCCCTGAGGGCAAAGCAGGTCTGCTACAGCAGCAGATAGATGAAACAGAGAAGGACAATAAAACACCATCAAAACTGCAGTGGAGTGCAGCTCCGGCGAGTATTACCTCTCTGAGAGAGTTAATACTTTGTTTAAGACGGAGCGCTTTATGAGTTCCAGGACTACTGACATTTTTCGAAGGTTTTTCTGGGAAGATAACTGACTGACATTGAAGGCTTTTGCTGGGGAAATCTAATCATCGTGTTCCCCTGGTGTCGGTGCGTCTGCTCGAGAGGCCTGCAGGCTGCTCATAAACCCATCGCAACATAAATTGGAGTTTACCTTGAGGCGGGAGATAAATCAAGCCGCAGGGTGGCGAAACTGATTCCGATCTTTTCAACAAACGTCCTCCTCCATGATGTCACGGACAGGGTCTCTGGCTCTGACGGGAGGCCCACAAAAAGACCTGTTCCTCCTCATAGGGTGTTCTGAATCAGGAGTGCCTTCAGTGGAGGAGCAGTCAAGTACAAAGACTTAATTTTCTTTGGTCTGAGTCCTAATCCGTCACCCAGGCTGAAGAGCTCCTGCTTGTAAAAGGATTTCCCAGAGAGTCCAGTAAAGAAACCAATTTACCCCCTCCCTGATTAATTCTCAGAGGTATCTGGAGAGAAGCGTACAAACAGCATTTATCTGCCCTTGGGGACCTCAATGAAAGCCCAATAAATTACCTCCTCCTGCATGAATTAGTAAGCACTGTAATCTATACAGAAGACATTAACGCACCGATCCCTTCTCCTGCAGCATAAAGCAGTAACTGTTGCTTCATTTCCTTATGAAAGGGTCAGAATCTTTCATGAGGATTACTCCATGTTCACAGGAAGAGCCTCTCTGCCCAGAAAACATCCATTTATTGGATCTTCTGCTGTAGCTAAACAGAAAAGAGTCAGAACCTCATAAAGCAGGCTAGCAGTTAGCCGCAGAGCTGCACAATCCCACAGGAGAACCCTGACAAATGTTCAATGCTATGCACTGGAGGTGGACTGCCAAAGCAAAGTCACTGGAGCAAAAACCACAAGAACCAATGCAAACAAGGCTCAAATCAGACCAACACAAACCTCAACAACCAAATCTGAG